>CAXAMN010000070.1:379602-422665 GCA_963970005.1 Durusdinium trenchii
GGGTGGTGGGTGGCGGGTGGCGGGTGGTGGGTGGTGGGTGGTGGGTGGTGGTGGGTGGTGGTGGGTGTGGTGGTGGTGGTGGTGGCGGTGGGGGTGGTGGCGGTGGTGGCGGTGGTGGTGGTGGCGGTGGTGGTGGTGGTGCTGTTGGTGCTGTTGGTGCTGTTGCTGTTGTTGGTGGTGTTGTTGTTGTTGCTGTTGCGGGTAGGCTTGAGGTTGAGCGTTTCCGCACCCACGACCTTTGGCAAATCCACGACCTTCGTGTGGTGTGACATGGTGTGATGCAGGACAGTCTCCACGGCCATCTCCACCGCAGTCGTTCCAACAGGTCTCCGGTGGTGGTGTTTAGTCCCTAAGCCTCCAAGTTCGGCACCCCGTCTTGTGACTCCTGGGTTGAACCATATTTTGGAAAAAACACATGTGGTCGATCTCAAGACATTGGTTTTAAAATGGGAAACTACTTAATGTATTAACATGTATATAACATTTAATGTAAACACATTGGTATAAGTATAACCCTAAGAATCCTAGTCGCAGGGGTCTGGGGCCGAACCAAACCCTATCTGTTTGAGGGCTCGGATTCTTAGGGAATGTCCATGGCAAACATGTTGTCCATCTCCTCGCCTACCCCCCTACTGAAGAGTGCACGACTCGCTTCTTTCGAGGCTAAGAAGTTCGCTGCTGCTGAGGGTGCCTCGGTGGGTTTCGACATCCATGGGACCGAGGAACGATGGTGAAGGACCATGGCGAATTCTGAGTTGGTATGCCCGGTATGCTGGGGACTTCAAAGCTAAAGGTCGAGACCATGAGATCGGGGCCAGAATGATCCGAGCAACTGCAATGACGCTGTGTGAATTCAGCCCCGAGACCGCAGCAACTTGATGGTCCATCCCCTCTTTACCCTCCATTTTAGCCAGATAAAACCAATGGCCGGACCCTATGTGCAATGAGCAACCTAGATCTTGATGGCTGGCCGATCCAATCAGTGGTTTTGGTCATTCTCTTGAGTCCAAGACCTCCAAGTGATATCCGAAACCATCGGTTGTTCATGAATGTTCACGATTCCGAAGCCTGCAAAAATAGAAGGTTCGTCATGATTAGTCAAGTTTCTGTCTTTTTGTTATTAAGCGTGGGCTTAACAAACAGTTGGAGATTCATGTGTTTTCTTTTTGAAGGAAGGTGGTCAGACCTGCAATGGTGGCCGCACTCAGGGCTACAGGCCAGCTGTCATTATTCGAGCACTATCCCCATGTAGTGATGTTGCCTGAGGCTCCACGTTGCCTGTGCTTAGTTTAGCGCTGACGAATCGCTTGGAGCAGCTGGTGGGAGCCAAAGCCAGCGCATTTGACCTCGACGTCACCAAAGCGCAGGCCCCCGTGTGCCGTCCTGTGCGATCGTGTGCCGTGAGGCGTTTAAGCTTAAGCTATTTCTATGTTTAGGATATCTAGTTAGTTGCAGGGACAAACCCTGATACACCAAAGGAAGACTCTTTGATATGGTATGACTATAGATGATACTAGGAGTCAAATTGTTGATGCGAAAGTGGAACCTTGGGAAGGGTTGCTGGGCCCAATGTGGCCAAAAACACCAGAGTTGAATGCAACAACAAGCATACATGTTGATGTGCCTGCTGGATGTTTGAAACATATGGTACACATTGGGAGCTTTCAGAGTTTGACCAAGACTACAGAGCATTTTACGTCAAGTATGGCATGGGGTTGTCGCCACGGAATTTGCCTCTTTGCGTCCACACTCGGATGAAGCAAGATTCGACTTTCGACCAATTGAGGACTTTGGGATAGCACAACAGGTCCAAATCCTGTTTCGGCCTACAAATGATCAGGACAGTGATCAGGGCATAATGTATATATATATATATAGTATGACAGAGTAGGCAACAATTCTTTTTCCATGACAATGTTTAAACATTTGTTTGCCATGGTTCCATTCCTTGTTGCTGGGTTGCGCTTGTAGCGCATGGTTTTGGGGTTCAGCATTCCCAGTTCTTTGCAGAACACCGGCGTTCTTGCATTCACCAAGACCGGCGTTCTTGCCACCATCTCGTTCTCCTTAACCCTTGCGAGACCTACGGCGTGACCACGGGGGAACACGGTGCGAGCGAGGCAGCCTTGCAAGCAGCACGTGACGCGGGCAGCGCGCAGCAGGTGGCGGATGCCTCCCTGGCGCTGGCTGCAGCGCAGGTACTTGTGGAGCCCAACTTGGAAAAGCTGGCAGAGATCGTGGAGCTGGTCATGGGGGCCTTGACCTTATTGGAAGCTTGGAATGGCTTGGATACGTTTTCAAGACAGTTTGGATGTATTTAGAATTGCTGCAAGATTTAGAAGCATTAGGCGGTAGTTAAAACCTGGTTAGATGGCTAGGTAGATTGATGGGTCTGGTCATTGAATCTTTTCACAGTGTGGATTGATGGAGGCGATGGAAATTTAAGCTGGCGATCCACATACCTTATCGGAAGGTACTTGGAAATTCCAAACAACAGTAAGTGTGTCTCCAAATGGGCCAATCTACCCAGCGGCCAGGGGCTCTCCTTATACACACTCAAAAACACGTCGGTTGCCAGTCTTCGAGTCAGCACGCCAAGCGACCCATATAGCCCATCGAGAGAGCGAGAGAGTGTGTGTGTGTGTGTGTTCAAGTATATATACAGACCCCCGGGATAGAAGAGTAATCACCATACATTTTTTCATATACCAGCACCCTCCTGGCCAGGCTGTTAGTTGAGGGTTGTTGGACCCTAACAGGTCTCAATTGGTGACCAGTCGGAGGGTCCTGGTATGTGTTTGTGTCTTTTTTGATGTAAAATAATGCCTTGTTTATTGGACACCGTGCCATCCGATGGCAGTCAGGCAGTCGTCCGACGGAGTGTCCGAGCTCTGTGCAGACGAGAGGATGAACTTGTTCTCACAAGTTCAGACCGTTTCTAAGAAGGAAATCTTCAAACAAGCTGGATAAACACAGATCCGGAAGAACGCCAGAACCAGGCTGGCAAGAACCGAAGCATGTTCCCTTGTTCGGAATGATACTCGCACACTTTTTTGTTGGGGTGCTTGGCATGGTTGTCCCCATTCCAGGTGCTCAAGCTCATGATGTTTATAAGTCACAGACCCCAAGTCCTTCCAGCACCAGCACTCCTTTGTCTTCACGCTTCTTCGCCCCCAACTGGTTGGGTCCGAACAACTCTCCCAAGGAAGAGGACAAAGCTGGAACAGCAGTGGCCCTGAACATTTTGGCACCTCAGCAGATCGAGTCGTTCGATGAGTTCGGATCCCGTCGCAGGTTCCGGACACGGACACGGGTCCCTGCGCGTCGGAGCGATCTTGAGACCGGACCGGTTAAACCTCCAGGATCACCTTCGAAAGGGTTCCCCCAAAAAAGGGGAGCCCCCAAATGGGGATCCATCCAGATCTGCCGGTCTCATGATGCAAAACCAGTGTTCCGTTCGTGGAAAGCTTGGGCGCCAACACCTGGGAGTGCCAAACGTATACGTTTTCTTTGTTTGTTCGGCGGGTGCTCGACGAAATAGATCGGAAGCAGATCTGTGTCGTAGGTTTTTGGAGATTCACAGAACTCTAGCGTTAGGCAGGGGCGCTTCAAACAGGGTGAGAAGAAGGGCCCAGGTGGCTGCAGCCACCGAAGCCTGTCATGATTCAGGGAGGGTGAGTAACTTGGCTGAGTGCACCTCAGGATATCCTTGATGGGAGAATAGGTTACCCTACAAATCTCTGCAGAGAAGTCGGGTAGATTGAGCTGCATGCATTAAGGCATTCAAGGCAATGCTAGTAGGTTTAGGGAAACCGGAAGTTCCTATACTCAGCACTCAAAAAAAAATAAACACTATTGCGAAAGCTCACAGCATCCACAAGCCAGCTGCAGTGTAACCAGTGTAGTGGACCTTCTCTTGAAAGTAGGCGTATCTCACCGATGTGCTGAACACCCACGACTCTGCGCCCGACACCGGTACCAGACCGAACTACCTAGGCGGCCCCGTGGCCCCGCGGCCCCGCTCCAAAACCTCTCCTCTCCTGGTGCCCGGCACGTCCCCGGTGCCGTCGCCGTCGTGCCGAGTGCGGAGCCACCCGAGGCCAATGTGCACATCTTGATGGGCCATGGGAAAGATGCCCTGCGAGCCGCGAAACAGGCGGCCGTGCATACGCTCCGTGAAACCAACACGGTCTCGCTTTCCCTCGGTTTTGGAAGGTGAAAGGGAAGCATCCGAGTCATCCGAGGTCATTTTTGTCGGACACCGGGATGCAATCGCCCCCGAGTCGTTCAGATGCAGCCCCCAGAGTCCGTGCCCGAACACCTCTACTAAGCAGTTGATCTCTTCGTTTATAACTCGCATTCTTCAAAGTCCTCGGTAGAACTTGTCATGGCACTTTGGGTACAAAAGTGACAGCACCGTTTTGTTGGTGCATAGCACATGCTTCTTAAGCGATCATTCAGAATCGCTTGCCACTGAACTCGTCGCTGAATGATGCCATTGGTCTTTGCGAAGCTGACCCATCCCAGCTTGGCCTTTTTTGACCTGCCATCCAACTCAACCCCACACGAATCCATCACTTCATGGCCTATACCTGTTTGCTCGTCTCCCAAAAGATGGCATCCCTGATTTTGTTGCTATATAGAGGTGTGTGGCTCGGAGGGAGCCACTTTGGAGCTAGCTTATCCATCCCTTGAGGTTCTTCAACAAAATCCAAAAGCTAGCTTGAATTCCCACTCACCACTTACCAATATGTCATATGTTCCAGACAAATCCTCTATTAAGTCCATGCTTTGCATTCGTTGGTGTGTTTCAGACGATTTCATCATTGAGGAATGGCACACAAGTACTATCCACCATGACCATGATCCGGCCATTGTCCTTCTGTGCCATCACCATCTGAGTTTCCACTCAGTGTTTCACTCAGTGGCACGTCTCAGCTCCGTTGCTCCATCGCCTCCATCTCCATCTCCGCGGCCATCGCAGGGTCTTTATGCACTTCGCTCCATGGGTGGGCAAAAGATCTTCGAGGTGCAGCCGTCGCCTACGCCTGGCCGTTGCGGCCCTGGGCCGTTGCGGCCCTTCCTTCGTGGCCCCACCTTCGGAGGTCTCTTCACCCGGGTGAAGTTTTGAAAGATCC
The DNA here is from genome assembly GCA_963970005.1 of Durusdinium trenchii. Classification (NCBI taxonomy): domain Eukaryota; class Dinophyceae; order Suessiales; family Symbiodiniaceae; genus Durusdinium; species Durusdinium trenchii. The sequence continues at coordinate 384,741 of CAXAMN010000070.1, forward strand.
CCGCACAAAATGGAGTGGTCCATATGGATGGGTTGCGTGTCCCCAGACCAACATCCACGTTCTACAACGCTTTCCCATGCTTTGTTTGTGGTTCATCTCAGTCTCCCGGGTTTTGGAAAGCAAGTTGACCACGGATTGTTCGAAAAAAAGGAGTTCTGGACTGGGTGAGGATATTGAAAAATGACTTGACAGTTCTTTTCCTAAGGATGGCAGCTTGTTTGTGTGGTTACTGTGTTTGATTGTGTAGTTTTGCTTGAAACGTGTGGTAATTTAACTCGTGTGTAACTAAAAGTGCTTTGTGGTACGTTTGATGCTGGATGTTCTGCACTATGCTGCCTTGAGCCCCTGGAGCCCCTCGGTGTTGTTTTGTTTCTGTTTTGCTTTGTCACGTTGTTCACGTTGTTCCTTGCAGAGCTGGCCAAGTTGATCACACAGCTTGTCGCTGCGGCAAAAGAAAACAACACAAACATATGCAAAGCAGGGTTTCCTTGCATGTTGATCCCTTTGTCCACTTTGCAAGCTTACTAGAAATTTGTTGGATCTCGGATGCATTCAATCGCAGGAATTTGCTTGGTGCTTCCACCGGTGTAATCGCAAGAGGATAGTTTCTTCCTATCAGATCCTATCGGTCAAATCTGGTCGTTTTCCGCTTGGTGTCAGTGTCCTTTTTCGCGAGAATTCCTCCATCAAGCCGCCTCCGTGCCGGCTGCGCAGGTGCCTTTGCTCCAGACGATGATGAGCGCTTGCTGGCTGCGCAGCGACAGCGATGAAGCCCTCCGCTGCTGTGAGGAGGTAGCAGGGATTTGCCAAGAAGCCAAGGTAGATCCAGTGATTCTGGCCTTAGCCACTCGGCCAAGGGCTCCTTGCTGAAGACTGGTGGCCGTGAAAAACCCTGAACCCTTGATAGATCTTGATAGCTTGAGCCCCCCAGTACATAGTCCATTCTGTTCATGTTCCATATAGTGATCTGGGGGGGGTGTAGGAAGAACACGGTGTCTTCTTCTCAGGATTTTCTCAGGGCCCCGCACCTGGGGAGTGTATGGGGATGGGTCCTGCGCACCTGGAGGCCCAATGGTTGGTCCATGTAGCTTGGTCGGGATCGTCCCGGGACGGAGTCTGCTTGGGAGGAGTCCAGGGCGGTGGTGGGGGGGTTTTGGGGGGGTCAGGTGACTCCAACTCAAGCGACTTTGGAGCCAGTTCAACCTACTTTGGAGTCAGTTGAAGCAATCATGAACGAAACGAAGACTTTTTGACATGGTTGGAATGGGAATGAGGACGTGGCGACGTTTTCATCGTTTAGGAACCAGACTCACACATGCCAACCTTGCAAAGACTGCCAATCATATATGTCCTGTCCAGTCGGTGGGTAACCAATTTGGGATTGGTTTCCTACTCAAATCAAACAGGTGAAAAAGGTGTAACCTCTAATTTCCAGGAAAGCTGTGGGGGTCAGATGGCCAACAGACACTTTTTTCCCAAGCGACCCGGGCACCTTGACCCTACCCCAAGGCCGATGGCTGCACAGCATTGGCCTCCTTGGCCAACGATGAGCAGGGCCCCGCCGAGCGCAAGGTGGAGACGGCCTTGAAGTCGCTCAAAGATGCAGACGCTCGGCCGAGGCGGTCGCGAAGACGTCAACGCGTACGAACAGCTTGGCGGCGGCGGCGGCTTCGGAACGGCGGGACCAGACCCCGAATGATGGGGTGAAGCCGGTGCAGCGGAGAATTCAAGAACTGGATGTTGTTCATAATAAAATTATCTAGGCATGATCATGTCAGGATCACAAGAGGTTGCTAGACTTCAAAGAGCTTGCTGAAGGTCGAACCCAGATGTCTAGAGTGACCGCTTGGTAGGCGACCGTCTGCCCTGCTCTCCGGCTGCTCCGGTGAGTGACAGGTTCAAGCTCCAAGGAGGAACGTTCCGCCGCTGAGCCGCTAGTACGGCCAGGAGCCCCTAGTAGTGTCCTTGTTCTTATAGTGACAGGTTGTTCAAGCAGGAACGTTCCGCCGCTGACCTTCCGCGGCTCTGGGGCTGGACGTGGCGGGTGGGTGAGATGGAGTCACTTTCCGTCCCACCGGTGGCGATCGGTCCCTATGGGCTTCTGGCTGTCCCCTCCGTTTCGGTGTAGGGTGGATCAGGGGTCGAAGACCGAACCTGAGATGGGGACAGGAGCCCTTCGCCTAGGGAGTGTCCATATATACATTGGTTTTTCCTTGTGAGTTTTGGTGGTTTTCTCTTGATTTCAAGTCATCCTCAGTCCATCCTCGGTCCATCCTCGCACACTCCAAGGATGGGCAGATCTTGCTGCTGGGAGCCCTCCAAGAGATCAGCTTCGCGATCGGAAAGCCGGTCTCCGCCCTGAAGGCCGCGCAGGAGATGAGGGTCGCTGGGAGATCGGCTCAGCTTCTCCGCGCGCGAGTGTCCTGCGGGCGTGGAGGTCAATGAAGCTCCGAAACAAAAACCACACTCTAGTCTATAATATTGGTTTATATAGTCTATAGTAGATAGGCACGTTTTCCAATACATTCATTCTTATATGATAGTGTGGATTTACGATCTTCTATCTATTTGGGTGTTGATATACCCGACTCTGAGAAACCATGTTTGCCGCCAAAAGTCTTGCACTGGGCTATTTGAACACAGTGGATGCTGTAGAGAAGCTCCTGACCTATTACATGCTGTGCCTTGTGAGGACTTGCTGGAGAAGGAACGAAAGCGTGGAGTGAAAGTGCCTTGGACATTGCACAGCCCATCACAGCCCTAGTCACAGCCCTATATATATAATCTGTTGAACTTTGGTGGTGTGGCCTAGATTCCCAGACCTTTGTGATCCCTTCCGTTTGTGCCTACAGTTGTTTGGTACACGGACACACGCACACACTGTACCCCACTTGCATCCAGGATCAGAGGATTATATACAGATGATGCAAAATGATGCAACCAATCAATCTGTTTATACACAGAAACCTTGCAATCAAGCAGGTCAGTTCTTAAAGCTCGCACTGTTGGAGCTTTGTGTTACATCCTTCCGCACTCACTTCAACCCATTCGCAGCTGTGGCATTGCCTTTGCAACCCGACCGCACTCACCTGACTCGCTTTGAGGGAAGGGCATTCGAAGTCACACACGCCTTGTAATTGGGTAAGACCTTTGCATGTAGACTCTTCAAGAACCCATGTGAAGGGGTTGTTGAATCCAAATAATGGGAGCTATGGAGTGTTTTATGTCTACATCAAGGGCTCAAAGAGCTGATAGAGTATCCAGTTGGTGGATGTTGACGGAGAAGCACCGCGACAACATGTCTTAGACCTGTCTCTCCTTACAACACATCTCGCGGTTCTATGCGGAGGTTGCTATATGGAAAACACAGCTGTCCAGGAAAACCGGTCCTCGAATGTGTGGGCCCAAACAGTTGGTCTTTAAAACAGTTGCAAAAGAGGCAAACTGATTCAAACCGGATTCGGTGATGGTCTTCTGAAAGAGGTGTGTTTGGGGGGGACATGTGAGAAAAAAAGAGAAAAACCATGGCTTCATCCTCAAGCTTGCCTCAAACAAGTGCTCATCGCATGTAGCTTCACGCGTTCCTTGGTACCCCCTTTTTTTTTGCACAGCTCCTAGGAGGGCGTCGCTCGTGCTTTGCTGCTGGTGAGCGCGAGCAGCGAGGAAGACGAGGCCAAAGCGAAGGCCACAGAGGCGAAGCAACTCTTCGGAACCTTGAGAGACTTGGCCAAGAGAGGTTCAGTTATCGTTTCTTTTAGCACTAGTCTGGACCTCTAACGTGTCGGAATCTGTCGGAGTTCGTGGTAGGCCTATGGGTACGACCTACAGGTTAGAGGTCCTCCTATGGGAGAGTCGAAGTAGCTAGGAACAGCTGGGTTTGTTGAAGGTCTATGGGATAGACTCTCCAACAGAGGTGATATAGGACCCGTAACCTGAGGTACCTATCGGATAGACTCTCCACTATCACTACCGAAACGGCCGCGCGGGAAAGGACGAGACTGGGCACCAATGGGTGGAGGGTGAACTGGAGGTCGGATCATCGGTTGGTTGGCTTCGTGGTCTTCTCAGTTTGGGCCCTTTCCTCGAACATCGGGCAAGGTTGCCGAAGATACCCGATCAGTGCTTTGAGCGTGGAACATGTGGTTTCCCCCCGATTTTCGGGGCAAGAACTTGCCCACTGGCCCTGGCAGTGCCCTGGTCGCTCTTCCTACCTGATCCTGGGGCAGTCTGAGGAGATCCCCTGGGCGAAGGTTTGGCCTTGGTTTCCTTGGCCAAAGCTCAACTGGCTTCCTCCACAGCTTCTGCTTCTTGGAGATGCGGAGTTGGGAGTCACATGGGACGACTGCGAAAGGAAGATGACTTAAAGAACCCAAACCTCTCCATCATCGACAAACATCCTCCAACCAAACGCGGCGACCTCGCGACCAAACGAGGGCCCCTGGTTCCGTAGATAGATCGAGGTAACTGGGATCTACTTGGGTTTGACATGCCATCCGGTTGGATCATCCATCCATCCAGCCGTGTCATCTGTGTCATCTCTGAGGCGCTCCCAGTGGCCAAGGAGTCCTTCGAGGCTTTCCAGGGCTGCTTAGTGGGCCAAGGCTTTGCCAGCAGCCTCTTGACCTTGGCATACTTGAGGCCCATACTTGACGCCCGAACCCGGATCGATACGCCCTCCATACGTACCAAACATGCGCATGCAAATCCGGCAAAGCGCGCGCTTATCCACTATGCCGGGTGGGCGTGGGTTGTGGAGGTGATTTTTTGGAGGATTGGAGGGGTGGTGGGTTTTGGTCTGGGGTGGAAGATGGTGGAGCAGGCCAGGCTCCCAATTGTTTGTTTCAGGCTGATGAAAGTTCTTGTGCTGCACGAGAAGATGTTGCAGATGTCCCCCAGAAATTCCCAGAAGTATTCCTGGTGAAGGATAGAATTTCAAAGCAACCGGCCAAAAAGTGGGAAAACCCATGGCATGTGCAGGAATCCTGGAATCCTTCAACAGACCAGACCCAGACCTGCTTGCACTCTTGCGCTAGGCAAGAAGATGCCAAGCAGGCCGAGCGCACGTCGCGAGAGGCGCTCACCATGTTCCAGGAGCGGTGCCCGGGGACCGCCCACCACCTGCCGGTTTGGACCCTTTTTGGACCAAGCGAACGGGGTGTTCATATATGCCCAACGCCGGCCACGTGCGCGCGTGGGGGAGGGGAGGTTTGTTGACTGAAGTTCAGTGAAATGAAATTGGGTGTAGAACCCAGAGACGACTAATGCGACTGCCATATATATGCCTACATTGACCCCCCAATGTAGGCATATATAGCATACATATGCATACATGGAGTGTTTGGGGTCTACATTACATGAACTCTCCAAAGTTGACATGTATGGGACTTCAATAGCGAGAGAAGTCTTGCAGTTGTGCTGTTTCCTTTACTGGATGGGTCAGATAGGAGTAATCACTCACTTCAAACGATACTTGGAATTGACAACGTACTCGTCCCTCACAGGCATGGAGTTGATCACATCGACATCCATTCCGCCAGAGGGTTGCAACCAGTGATTCACTCTCCCTCTCCGAGCCCTGTTGGTCCTCAGTCTGCCATCCCGACGAATGACTCTCGGCGCTGTGGACTCTCCGACGAGAGGCGGTGTTCCTTGTCCTTTTGCCCACAGACAAGAACACGGATGGGGGTTGAGCTTCTCCGACCATGGCATTGGTGTCCTCACCAGTGCCAGTTCCTCCGGTCTTGGTGCTTGGGGTGACGGTCTCCGACCGGCGCCGCACCCGTCCCGGCACTCTGCCCCCGCCACGAACCCGTGGGCGGTTCCGGACTCGGCAGGATGGGAAGCATCGAGTGGGACAGGCTTTGGCGGAGTTTCTGTTGAGGCGAGGGTAGTGAGACGAAGTGTTCCTGTCTTCGCTCCTGAGCTTGACGAAGGGTCAGTTCGTGAGACGCAGTCAGAGAGTCTTCCGGGTCGCCCGACGATGGATGGATTGCCTGGGGGGGGGGGGTGCTGGTGTTTTCTCTTGGAGACCAGAAGGATGACGAGGTCTGGGGATGCTGGGTGATTGGACGATACGGAGCTGTTGTTGTTGTTCCGTATAGGGGATCCAGTCGTACCGAACCTCAGGTACGGTGATTGGAGACACTGTTACGTAGTTTTGGAGGGTCCAAGCACCTTCTGAGAAGATACTTGGATCCATAGGGGTTGTTGTTGTTGTTGTTGTGACTTTAAGGGCTGTGGCATTGGTCAGCATCGGTCAGCCGTGGCAGAACAAATAATCGCATGGACGTGAGCGGGAAGCGGGAATCGCATGGCTTATGGTCCTTGGTCATCATCCGCTCGGATCCACGTGACCAAGCCTTGGCTCGAGAGCAAAGAAAAGAAGTTCATCTAGTCCGCAAGGAAAGCCTCATTTAGCCTGGACGTTGATTTTGACTTCCAGAGTTCGGAACTGGGAGGCTTCATGTGAAGAGGACCGGACCAACGAGCATGTTGAGAAGCGAGGGTGCAATCGCAAGCGAGCAGACTGAATGATGTCGATGTGTTATCAACTAAAAACATACATAGACAAAACTCGTAGCCACCTGCATAGCCACGTGCTGTCTTCTTGGGGCTTCTTCTGTGCTGTCCGGCAGCGATGGGAGGCTGGGTTCACAAATTGAGAGTGGAAGGCAGCATACCGAAGAACATCGAAGAACCAATATATACCAGGACCCTCCAAGGGGTGCCCAATGGAAGCCTATAGGTAGTGTGGGGTACTTCATTGGACACCCCTTTGTGACTCCTGGTATATATATATATATATAAGTTAATTATTCTGTATATCAGAAAGCATAGTAACAAAGGCCTGGCACAAAAGAATCATTGCCCAACCAATGAGTAGGTTGCTATGTCACTTGTGGAGGAAGCACATGCATGATTCAGTGTTATGGTTTTGCACGTTTAAATCGACATGAACTCAACCCCAAAGCGAAATGTAAAAAAGGACCATCCCAATACTCCGTGACGCCATGTTTTAGACCAAGTCTTAACACGGAAAGAGCGCACGTCCTTTTTAGAAACAGCAGGTGTCTCCAGTTGTTGCGGATGGCTTACAGCGCCGACTCCCATCTCTACGGAGGTGCTGGTGGTGGGTGCAGGACCGCCCGACAGCCCGCTGAATTCGGGCTGATTCTCGCGGAAGACTAGCGGCTCGCTCGACCCACACGACCAACACGAGGTGTGTGTTGGACCGCCATGTGTTTGCTGGGATGGCATGAATCACTTCGGGCACGTCACCCGCGTGGCTCCGAGACCCCATGGCCTACTAGGTCGGTTGCCCGGGTCGGCCCCACGGTGGCCCCTGGGCGATTGGAGCCCCATCCATCCGGTTTTGAGTTCAGCGCACCAAATGGGGATTGTTGGAAGTGGTGGGAAATAGCAGGTGTGTGGCAAAGGTTCCACATGACAGTGTACTACAGTAAATGGTATAAGAAAGAAGACCATTATAAGACAATATTATTTAAAAACAAAAACTAAAACTAAAACTAATTAATGGAAGATAATGCGTGAGACATGCTTAGCCCAGGATAGTTGAACACAATGTTGTTTCTGTTTTGTAACTATATATATATATAGTATAGACCCCAAGTCAAGTTGATAAAAACAAGTAACCCGGTCTTGGAACATTCTTCTGATTCCAATACCAAGTGGAGATGAAGTGCGTCCTTCAAGTGGTGAACCCCCACAGATACACATGAGCCAAAAGCTGCAGGACCGGCAGGGATCTCTGCTGTTGTGGCCTTGCGGGCACGGGGCAGGCTGGAAAGCTCGGACATTGCCTCATATGCCGATCATTTGCTGCATTCCTCATGATTTGCCAGCCCAGCCTTGAAGCCACAAACTCTCTTGTGGTGTCAGGATGGGACTCGCCCCGTCACGGGGCGAGAAGCCCCATCTCATTCATTTGCGATTGGGCACCATGAGAACCAAGTCAATTTGAGATCAATGTTTAAACATTTAACATGTTCTTAAACCACACCCAAGCCATACACAGACAAACAGAAGCACGTGTTGTTTCTTGCGATTTCATGTTGTTCTTGAACACCAACCACCCTCTTCGATCCCCTTGCTTCAGCCGCTTGCTTGAAACCGGATCAGGCGCGTGCTGTGGGTGGATCCCGAGTTCTCTTCCGGGCGCTTGGCGCGCTTTGGGGAGGTCCCGTGCAACACCAAGGTGGACATCCTCGCACCTCGTCGGTCCTCGTCGGTACTCGTCGCGGCGGATCGAGACTCAAGACAGTGATCGATCGAGGCGTGACGCTGAGTCGAGTCGGCGAGGTTTGGTTGGGCAACGACGTTTGAGGGAAGCAGAGAATGGTGTTTGGAGGACCGGACTGGGCAGCAAGAAGGTGGAGGGTGAGAGGAGGGTGTGTGTGTGTGGGTGGGTTGGTTACTGGAGGTTCTTCCAAGAACACAGGAGTAAGATCGTGCGGGACATGTTGGAGTTTCGTCCTGTGTCATCCAACTTGTTTCTGTCGATGGCACCATGTCAACAATATATATATATATTATAGGTGTATCGGTGTTGTTTATGTGTTGTTTTGTTTGTTTGTTTGTTTGTTTGTTTGTTTGCTTGCTTTGTTTGCTTTGTTTTGCTTATTTTGTTTTTGTTTTTTGTTTGTTTGTTTGTGTTGTTTGTTTGGTTGGTTGGTTGGTTGGTTGGTTGGTTGGTTGTTTGTTTGTTTGTCTGTGTTGTTTCCGCTTTCAACTTTGATTAACAATAATGCTCCTTTACACCTATCCTCAAAGATGGGACTTTTGGTCTGGACGGTACGTCCACTCAACCAATCACTCAACCACTGTTGGATTCACACGTGCCAAAATTCAAGTCAAAGGGCTCCAGCCCTTTGACTTGTGATTTGTGATAGGTTTTTGTGCAACCCTGCTCGTTTTTGGAGCTAGCCAGCTGGAGCCCGGGGCCAGACATTGAGTTGTTTAATGCTGAAGAATCTTCAGCAGACACGTTTTAAACAGACAGACTGGGCACAGCAGCATAGCCAGCATTCCAGCTCGTGGGTCCGGCGAAAGCTGAGGCATCCCGGAAGAATTTTGGCCATCCTTTGCTCAACGGCAAGGAGAGTGGTGTGGGAGGAATTCGCGCATGCCGCTGATCTGTGATAGATCATGTGACTACTGGCGGAATACATCGCTCTTAGGTTGGAGGTCATCGCTCTTAGGTTGGACTCCTGTAGCCTTCCCCCCCTACGTTCACCTCGTGACGTTCAGGAGGTGAACGTCGGCGAGGCCTTTCAAAAGCTGAAGGATTCGGCACATCAATTGAACGGCAGCAGTTCGGCAGCAGTTCAGCAGCTGAGAGTCGAGAGCTGCTGAGAGTCTGAGAATTTTGGAACCATCCCTGATGTGTTCTGCCAGGGTAGCTGTTGGGCACCATGGAGCGCAGTAAGGACAAACATGTTTTTACAAGGCTTGTTTGTTTGTTTGTGTGTGTAGCCTGCTTGCATTAACAAGTGTCCAGTGGTTTCTTGCTTGTAACCTGCTTGCATTCCCCACAGTCTGCATCTCGCATCGGTCGACCTCGCCGCTCACCGACTTCCGGTGCGTGCCACTATCAGCCAGACTCCTTGGGAGGGTCTCAGAGGTTGGGTTTTTTCGGACTCAGGTATTGATCCTTCGACCATGGGCTGGACCTCCTTGGGCTATTGCAAAGATGTCTTCCAGATGGCCACAGAGCAACTCATGCAAGTGGGCCACCTGGAGGAGAGAAGAAGTGAAGGGACTTCGGAGACGGATCTGATAGACGTCGATAAAGCTTCAACCTCTTTGTGGGTCAAGAGTTTTGGAAAGGCCTTTTTGGTGGTTTTGTAGCTTCAAAGCTTGAAACAAGATGCATCAAGTCTTTTTTTTTGGGGGGGCGGATCCTTTAAAGCTTCCAGAAGACCATTGAATAGCACCCTGCACCCGGGCTCCTAGACCTCCGCTCCCATCAGAATCGGTGCTTGTTTGGATCCCCCAAGACCACCCACCCAGCCACGTCCCACCCTTCGAAACGGAGGATTTCTCCTGACGTCGCGCATGAGCGCAGAGGGGCCCAAGACGCCTCCGCGCGAGTATCCAAGGAGTGCCCCATCTTCGTGGAAAAGTGATGACTTTGAAGCCAAGTTGCACACAGCAGTGTTCCCCAAAGTGCATCAAACACCCTCAATGGCTGCCTGATGCTTGTAACTGCCTGTTGTTTTTTGTTTTTGTTGGGTGATGTTTGTGAAATTTGGTGAATATGTTTGTTTTACTCCAAGCAACATCGTGTGCCCACATGGTGTTTCTTCTCATTTTGTTTGTCTATCCAGTTCGGTTCGGTCGCACGGGCCTGAGACGTATCGGACTCTGAGAGGCGCAGGTTCCATGGAGAACAATACTTCGAAGGCATACTCCGTTTTCCCAATTCCACAGGCTGGGTGTGTGTGTGTGTGTTTTCCCGTGAACATATGCATATGTGAAAAGCTAGCTATGTATATATTATCCCATTAACCCGAGAAAACTTGGTAAAGGGTAATCACTCTTCGGGGGAAAGGATGGGAAAGGTGTTGACATGTGTTTACTAAGCATCATCCATTGGATCATCCAGTTTGTAGCAAAGGCTGATCTGCAACTGACAAGCACTCTGCAGCTTTTTGGTGCGATAGTTATATATCATAGGGAATGATGCTAGATATGGCGGAAGATGAATGTTGCAGTGAAATGGGGCAGTTCTGCAACAGCTCGCATTCATCACCAAATATTTGCCTTTTGAGGCTAGTCTCAATTCTCCTTATACTGCTTGATTCTGCCATGGCTCCAAGAACCTTTGATGAGAGGCTCAGGTACCATGCACAGCGCTTTCAGGGTAAACCACCGCAAGACGTGTTGAAACGATACGAGCAGTCCCTTCACATGTCACTCAAGTCAGACGAGCTGCAGAAGCATGCATTTCACGTGGCTGCGTGGGTCGCAGAGCTTCCAGCTGAGCAGATGGCATCGCAGTACAATGGATTGTCTGCAGTGGTTCTCTTGCAGAACTTCCTGCGTGTGCTGAAGGATGCAGAATCGATTTGTGATCACTTGGTGAGAGTGCTCACAAAGGTTTGGGAACGGATCCAATCCCATTCAGACCTTGAATTGCAATGGCCCGGCCTATTGAAAGAGCTCGGGCATGTTGTTCCAGACAAGGCTGCAAAAGCAGCCAAGCTGATGAACAAAGCGATACTTGTTTGGAGAAACACCACCTGTGAGACAAAGCAAGAGGAATATGTTGCTTCGCTGGAGCGATCACTGCATGACGCAGATGATGACCTTTGCCGGATCCGCTTCATTTTTCGGCGAGCTGTGGCCGCATTGTCGCCACCACATGGTGCAAATCAATTTGGAACCTTTGCAGGTTCGCCGCAGCCACGTGGAGGGAAGCGAGATTTCCAAGTTCGGCTTCGGACAATTGTTCTGAGATGCTTGAATTATTTGGAGCTGGATGATTCCAAGGTTCAGCCAGCCTTGCAGTTTCTCAAATCGCTGCTGCGTCAGGAATTTGACTCAGCCGACAGAAGCCGCAAGGTCGCTTGTGAGAAGCAGTGGCGATTGCTGCGGGTCAAGTGTGGCTTGTCTTCCGATGTTGGTGCAGAGGTGGACGTTGCTCCTGCTAGCAAGAGGCGCGTTCTTTGTCCACACAGCAAGAGGCGAGACATGTGTCGCATTTGCACTCCTTGCCCACATGGCAAGCTGAAGTCATATTGCGAGAAGTGCAAACCATGTCCACATGGCAAGTACAAGCGTAACTGTAGAAAGTGCAGCAGCTGCGAGCATGGGAAAACCCATCGCAATTGTCCTTTCTGTGCTGGTTGTGTTCATGGACGCAACAAATACAAATGCAAAATATGCAGACAGGACAGGGGCAACAAACTTGTTGCACCTGGAAAAGAAAAATGGTGCAAGGGTTGGCAGGCGTTGGAGAGAGTGTCTTTGAGAATAGACAAAGGATACTTAGAATTCAAGTCCTAATAACCCCCGTCACCCCCCTGAACGACACCAAAGAAAAATCATTTTCCAGTTTTACTGATTTTTGGATTTCAGAATGACATGGACCATCTAGAGGGCACTGGCTTTATTTAGGGTTATATAGGGTTAATTTAAAATCAGCTTTGTGCAGTTGCTTAGCTTTATTGAGGGTTAGATGATTAATCAAAGGTCTACATTAGGGTTTAAACCGAAAGCAAACGTGTAACAACACCTAGCTCACAAGATAGGCAGGTCCAATTGGTGTGTTGAAGCAATGTTCCGGTCATCCCGGATGGGCGATTGTAGCGGTTCTATGGAGCTTTGGAATTCATTGAAGGCGAGCTCAGCTCCTCACTGGTGAAGCTCGACTTGGACATGTTGTTCCTTTGTTCCTTTGAAATACAATGGTAGCTCCCTTTTCGCCCAGCGCGCAGTGCTGTCTTCAAGCGCAGACTGTTTCTCCCGAGAACAAAGACATGCCAGTTGCAAAAGGGGTGCGTATTGGCTTGGAGGAAAGGGGTCTCCATTATCCATTCACTTAGGAACCCCAAAAACCCACCCCTTTGTCACTCCTGGTACACCAGATGTCCTGCCCCATGCAGGCGGGCGCCGGCGCGGGTAGGCAGGCGCCACGCAGAGGTCCGTCCGAGACGTCTATCGGTCCGTCTTGGCCGATGGCTTTCCGGCCGGCGCCTCAGGAAACCTCTCGCTTCTGGTTGGGAAGCTACCATTCAATCAGAACGTGGCCAACGTTCAGTGAAGGCATTGGATGGGTTTGTTTGACTTGTTCTTTCAGCATGTTTTAGTTTGACACCAGTGACGTTTGTGTCTTGGGGGAAAAAACTGACATGGGAGCAGAGAGTACCATGTCGCTGACGGATTTGCTTCATGGATATTGTTTTTTTCTATGCAAACCATGGGACTGGCATATGTACTGGATTGTACTACATCCTGCCTACCTAGGTCCTAGGTGGTTGAAGAGGTGCTATTGTGGTAATGAAGAATTCTTCAAGACTGGTGCGTTGCTTCATATTGCTTCCAAACAAGCAGTCGACCGTGGCATTGCTTCCATGCTTGGACTCCATGGGTACTTGCAGAATGACTCGCGTGGAAAGGAACTAGGAAGTCGCTCCGAACTCAAGATGGCAACCAAAAGCTGATGAGAAGTCCGTGCAAAGTATCCTTAATTAGGCCTCCACCATGGTTTTTCACAGTTTCCCGATTCAAAGGCAAAAAACTACCCATGCTTTCGCATCATATATCTTGAGAGTGGTGGAAAGAGGTATGGTCTGAGCACTTCGCCACCCAACAGCCCTCCAGTCCCACACTTTTGGGCTACAAGCCACGAAGCTTTGTTGCAACATAGGCTGATTATAGATGACTAGGTAGAGTCTAACAAGAGCTTGCAAGGCCCTGGACATGGGTTTCTTTTACAAAAGAAAAAACACTTCCAGCACCTCGCACAGGGTGCTCTAGAGACCCTTGTGAACCATTGTTATTCTGTTCATTCCAACCAAAATAGATACGCACATGTAAACTAGTAACTTGTCTTTCTTGATGGAATGTACTGGAACGAAAAATGGGTTCATTCGAATGTCGTTCCAGTGGGTGGGTCGTTCGAACAGCAGACTTCCTGTCGCGCCGTCTCAGAGCAACGCCGTGATCGTGGCCACCGGAGCTCATCCGCCGCCTGGAGCTGATTTTTCGGGTGCCAACAGAGGTTAAGTGACCTTATATACGGGACCTTATAGGACCCTACTGGGGTTCGATCTGATGGCTAATTATATATTAAGTCGATTTCGTTATAATCGATCCCTTTTTCGTTTTATTTGATCCTTTGATCTCCTGGAGCTTTTTGGCTTCAAGAAGAAGCTATGGAACTCTCCAGCCATGGTTCTGCTGAGAGAAGGAGGTTCTTGGCATCTTTAAGAGATGATGGTGCAACCTCCAATCAGGTTCAAACCAAGGTGAAGACCGAGGTGATATCGTTTTCGATACAGAAACTTCGAGAGTTTAAGGGAAGCCAGATGATAGCTGCAAGTTTCAAAGCAGGGCGACCAGAAGCCAGACTTCGGCCAAATTACAACAGCACAAAAAGAAAACTATGCGCCAATCCGGTGGAGAGAATGAGGTATCTTGTCATGTTTGAAGAAAGGTTTTCCACATCATAGTAGCATCAACAACTGAGTATCTTGAAGATCTTTTGTAGATGGACAAGTCATGGACTTAAGGCACTCTGACAATGGAAGAGATCGGTCGCGAATCAATCAGATACTCTTCCAGCCGTGCATTTGCAAGAGGGGCTGCTTCAAGAGACAAGATTCTGAATCAGTCTATGAGTTCCTCGATGGGTTTTGGACTTTGGAGAAACCCAGCCAAGATCAGTTTGTTTGAGGCTCATTTGTTTGGCAATTCATGACTTCATGTTTAGTCTTTTGGGCAGTCTTTTGAACACAAGTTGACCGGCTTAGATCTCGTTCTGCATGGCTGGCCTTGCACCGGGAAATCGCCAGTGGGAGCTTCTGGGCAATAAGATCTCACGGCATTGTCTGGCAGCCTTGATGGGGGTGAGGCCCCAACGATTCAAAAGCTGTCAGAGTGGGCACATGGACAAACGGTACAGATGCTTTGGAGCAGCAATTCAGCTGCATGATAGAGAGGTATAGAGAGTGCTTTGCAATCACCTCTGTTTGGGTCATGAGTTCAGCCCATACAGGTAAAGAAGCGGGCTCCTCTTCTTTCCATGAAGCTGGATTGGTTCTTCTTGAAAGTTTACATAGATCAGGGTGGTATGCTGCCAACAAAGCCCCTTGCTTCAATCAGCCTGAGTCCAAAAACTGCTGTTCGCGATCGATTCAACTTGTAGTCCTGCTAAGGTTTCAAAGAGCTGCTCGTCTTCGAGAATCTATGCAGAAACGACCTGTCTCCAACGTGATTGTGCAATATGGATGCCGCGGTCATGAGGAGGATGATGGATGCTTTGTTGGCATTAGTGCATGGCAGGACACACAAAGGTAGCTTTCTCCAGCATGCATCAAGGAGTGTCAGAAGATTCTGGCCCCGACGATGATGCTGATACCATCCCTGCAGAAAGCATTGAATCCGATTTGGATTTGAAGTTGCATGTGCTCGGCCACAAAATGCTGTGGACGCAGCCAAGACCTCATTTGTTTTCTTTGTTTGTTTAACGTTCCTCCTTGCATAACCAAATGTTCACTGTTCAGTTAAGGTTCACAGATACGAACGTGGGCCAGGATCCATCCATGCTCCCTGTCCGGCACTTGCCACCAGGCAATGTGGCAATGTTGCATTCTCAATGCTCCTTCAAGGTGTCGCACCCGGTTCGCACTGAGGTTTTGTGTTCTTCATTTGCCACAGTATCTTTTCGCATGCCTGGTTGGGATGAGGTACAGCCACTTTGCGCGAAGATACAAATCCAAATGGGCATCAGTTCTCAGATTCTCGAACCCCAGCAACTTTCCAGCCTGCGACGACTGCACAGCATACAAAAGTGCATTCCATGACTGCAGGGAAGCTTGGCATTAGGCTTGTTATGGCTTGTTATCAGGACTTTCTTCAGACCTTAAAGAGTGATAGCTCAGGATGTGCTGGACAAGTTCGAAGTTGCCAAACAATACAAAGCCCACATCGAAGCTGTAGCAGCTGATCGTCATTTGGAAAGTTGGTTTCAGGAGAGCTCCTTTGTTTGTTTTTTGTTGCACAAGTGTGTTGCCTTTGATTCCCAAAGGAGAGCTCACCATTGACCGATGATGATGCCTGTCTTTTTATCCATGCCGATCCTTGGCCACAAGGAGCTTCAACACCCTTTGTTGAGTCATTCTGAGCGTTCGGCCCCAAAATAGAGCATCTGAGGATGGCATGGATCAGGCCAAATGGTGCATACCAAGATGCAGGGAGCATGTCACAACAAAAGCAATGGCAAAGTATGACAGACCAAAAATGAAAATCGAAGGCGTATGGTGCCACAATGTGCTCATGACTCTCCATTGCATTGATTGCCGTCAAGCTGGAGACGCTTCCATGGTTATCGAGTGTTTGTGTCGGGACCTTGAGAAGGTGGTCCAGATTTGCCGGGACAAAGGCAAAGCTCCACCAAAAAAGATCTTTCTGTGGGCCACTTTGATGGCAATGAGTGTGAGTAGTGAAAGTGCTCATTCCATCTTATTCCTGCATCTTTTTTTTTCTCCTGTATAAGGTGGACAACACGGTCAAGGAGTGCAAGAACAACAGCTTCATCAAATTTCTTTGCTGGGCAATCTTACAGAAGGGCCTGGAGGTGGGGGGGGATGTGTATGGCCCGCGTAGGGCATACACATTGTGCAATAGGCTTCTTGGTTGCAATTCATGACTACCTGGAAGCCTGTTTTTTTACTTGGCTCGCTTGACTTGTATGTCTGGAGAGCTGAGATCAGATGTATGGAGTCATATCACGGGCCACAAAGTGGATCGACGAGATGGTTGATGACCATGACATTTGTGAGTCTGTAGCTCAATGGTCTGTGATGTGTTCTCACTCCGTGGGGCACAATTCGCTTGCCCTTGAGGAAGCTTCAATCTATCCTGGCACAGCTGGATCTGAAGAAGTGGCTTGGGACGGCCGAGATCAAGGTGGATATTGTGCGAAGTGTGCGGCCATGGAAGCAGTGGTGCGCCAATTCTTACACAGAGTTGCTGTTAGTTGTGAAGTGTTCAAGTTCGCTGTAATGGACCCAATCACTTTACAGAATGGATGCCCGAGGCTTGAAAAGGCCCCAGTAACAGTATCTGGTGGTCTCCGAGACGACTGCACCGGGGCCCACTCTTTCATATTTGTAAGGCGGAGAGGCAGGGATGTTTGCAGTGAGGTTTCAAGGTCACAATGATGTAGTTTTACATACTTGATCCTGGCAGACCTTCCACCTCATGTCGAGATAGTAGCTGATGGAGCTGGGCGACATCATTGGCCTGAGAGCCCAAACGACATTATATGCCTTGTGAAGAGGTATGCATCCGACAGACAATTGAGCCAGGCTTGACTGAAACCCTTGTCGTAGTTTGCTTCTGTGCTAGCATTTGTGAGTTTCACTTCAAACGCCTCAGTTGTGCCAGGAGCCACTCTTGATCTTTCCGCAGTGTTTCCTGAATCTGCTTGGCAGCTTTCCGAGTGTGGGAAGACCGTTGAAGGTGTTTGACCTAGAGAGGCGCAAAAAGCTTCTTTCATTGGCTGACCACCTGTTGAACGCCAACCCCATCGAGTCAACGGCACGGACAGTGAACTTCTTGGTAATGCTAAGCCAGCCACATCATGAAGTAGATCCTGTGCCTGAGCTCCCGTGGTTGTCAACCAGGCTTCAATCAGATTTTGATGCCTTGGCAAATTGGGATCCAAATGACTCCCAACCCGTTCGTCGTCTGCTACCTCAAATGAGGTTTGTTGCCAGGATGGGGCGAAGGCCTCGACCATGAAAAGTTTGTGCTTAGACAATGTCCAAGCCTGCTCGGGGCCATGAACTGGATGTTGAGCAAATTAGACCAAGTCGCTTAGTTCTTTTGGCTTCAGGGCTTAAGGGTTAAGAGGCCCACCAATAGAGTTTCGCCGGGCATGGAAGCACTGCGTAATGGAAGGACCAAAGATCTTTCAAAATACACGACGTAACTGTTTAACTTGGCTTCACTTGGTGCAGGAGCCCATTACCTCCTCTCAAAAGGTCAAGGGTCAAGACCCCAGCACACATCTGTAGCTAGTTTCAATTTGGTCTTTCATCGGTAAATGTCCTTAGGCCTCTTTGAGTTTGGAACTTGATTGGCCACACGATGCTCAGGCCACTTCTGTTTGAAGCTGCAAGGCATTGAAAGTTCTTTGTTGTTGGTTCTCAGGACCGGTCGCCCTACATACTCACGCCACCTCGTTCAGAAAAACGACCGAGACAGGCAAGATGGAACGAGGGAATGCTCAGGTGCAGTGTAAGATTTGCATTCCAGGCCACACCGGAGTTTCCCGAAACCTACAGGGAGGAGGAGAGACATCGGTGCTGGGCATGTTCAAACAACAAGTGCTTTGCTTTGACCTGATTGCACCAGGAAGGGCATGGGCACAGCTTCCATCATCAGTACAATAAGGAGACTCTCATATCTAGGTATTTGGCAAATCATAGATCTGATCAGTTGTCATTTGCCAGGACTTGTGGCGATCACGCACCCTTGTGCAGTCTCCACAATATGTTGACGATTCACAGGTTCCCCTGTCATTGCGTTTATTGAGTTTCAATCGGAACAATCTAAACCTTTATGAAATATATAATAGCATCATATAAACATCACAAAAACCGCCAGGATGACTCTTCGAAACGGTGCTGGGTAATCGATGGACGCAAGGCTTGGGCTCCCAAGCACACTAATGACCCTGCCTACTCATTTGATTTCCTGTTTGAGGACTTCACTGCGAGAGCCCCTCGATCTTTTTCGCAGGCACACCAATTCGTCCGGAATGAAACACTCAAGATCCTCAATCTGGAACAATCGCTTCATTCCACATATGTCTAGGACCAAAGCTTGAAGGCTGATGTTGAGGCCCTCGAGGCCTGAAATTTGAAACATACCAAGACTAGCAACTCCCAGTGTTTGGAGCAACTCCCAGTTTAAGGATCCAAATCCACCTCCTGCTGAGGCACGCTTCCACGAGAGCTGTGCTGAGGATGTGATCAAGGAAGTACGAGCGATGGTTGATGTGCCCGATACTCCAGCAGTTGCCAAAATGTACAAACTAGCTGGTATTATTTTCAAAGGTCTGGGATTGTTAGAAGGAATCCCAGCAAAGCATGAATCACAATAGGTGCATGACGTTTGTCTAGTCTAGTCCATGTGTGAACTGGCAACAAGGTCTTTAGGCCTGTTGCGGATTCAACCACAGTGACCAAAAAGGGCAATGCAAGTGCGTTGAATCTCATGGACAATGTTGTTCGAAGTGTTACTAAACCATGTACTGTGCTGCTCTCAGCAATTGATGCCAAACTCTCCGGGGAAAGCTCGAAGGGTAGGCCTCGACCCTTGGAAGCAGAATGTTTTACCACAGTGTATGTATGGGGAACATGTCTATATATAGTTCTATGGTATCACAGGCCTACCCCCAAAACAAACCCGGCAGCCCAGGACCATGAAGCTCAGTGAAGCGTTGAAGATGGCTTTGGCAGCACCTGTCAGGCTTCCATAGTTCGTTTGGGAAAGTATCCAATGTTTGATGGGTGTTTTCCACTGATTGTCAGGTCAGTCCAGAAAACCATCACGAAGAAGAATACTGGTAAATGCAGAGTGCAAAACAGGACTGTGTTGCACCAACCTACATCCTATTCCAGTAGACTTAGTTTGTTGAGTATTTTGTTGATATCTAGGAAGTGCTACCCCAAGACCAAGATCGAGAAGCCGAATGCAACCCATCCGAAGGGACCTCGCAGTATTTCCACTGCATTCAAGTGGGCTGACGCCTTCTTGACCAGACTCTGTGTGCAGTTTGGACGAGATGTAGTCGAAAGAAAACTTCGAAGGTGGAGATGGGACATGACCACATGTTTTTCTGGAATTGGGTGTCCAGAAGCAGTCCCATCCTCATTTGCTACACATACTTCCAAAAATGAGAAAGGTCAATGTCCACTTCCAACATTCCCTGCCACTGTTATCCCCAGGCTGTCAAGTGCCTGGAGTTCGCTGCCAAGAACTTCATTGGACCTGTTGAGGGAGGACATCACGCTACGCTGCTTTTTGCATGTGAACGCGACCGACATTGCCAAGAAGTCTTGAGTCGAACGTATGGGACATGTGTGTTTCCGGATGTGATGCAGTATGGTGCCAAGAAGACCCACTTGAATTGCATGACACATGGCAAAATGTGCCCATGTACCGTCGAGGGCAGACGTGGAAGACACTTTTCAGCAACTTGTGTTTCTATAAAATATGCAGGCGTAGAGTAAATATAAACCAAACTGTCTGGAAAAGAGCCCAGGATTGAGAATCTCTGTGGCAGGCTGGCCTCCTGTGTAACATGTTTGAATATGTTTTGCTAGCGACAGTTCACCCAGCCTTCGTCGATCCACAGCCTTCCTTTCGGTCAGGACCACCATGCCAACCTTTCTCTCGGATGGGCACAGGCGAAGGTGTGACATCTGTGAAGTACATCGTCCACCAAAAATACTATGAAACAGCTCCCACCCAAGCCGATGTTCTTGTTTTGGAAAACGTTCCAGAGTATCACATGGAAGAGGTCGTGAAGCAGGAGCTGGGATCAGGGTGGGGATGCTATACTATGACCATTGATCCTAGGATCTTTGGCTTGGGAACTAGCCGGCCTCGTGTTTATGGACTATGCTGGAAGAAATGTTCGGTGAGAGTAGACCAGGCCTTCGATCTGACTTCAATCGTTGAAGGGTTGAAGGCTTTGCCCATGATGTCAGCTGGAAAATTCTTTTTCCAGAAGATCGCACCCTCTGGATTGGCCCCATGCTATGCTGCTAAGTTGAAACACTTCTTGAAACACTTTCGCTGCAACATCTTGTATTCCCTCTTTTTCCCTCTGATCCCACTGAGGCTAAGAACTTGCACGACTACGAAGTGCTGGAAAAAGATTGGGAGGTGGCTGACCTGTCCCAGCTGGTGTGCAACGGGCGCGGAAGGACAGAGACAGTGGATGGGTCCTTACCTACACTTACCACAAATTCTGGCCGCCTCTGGTCGAAGGCCAGCACACATATTTCATAACATTAATTGGGCATTGTTTGAACACGAACATGTGACCTAGCTGTAGAATTCGAGTTGCCATGTCTTCATGGAGGTGGAGCGACGATACCTTTCACCCACTGAGATGCTCACCAGCCACCTGTTGCCAACTAGCCGCAAATTTTCAAAGATCTGTGGGGCACCATGTTTGGAAGTGTCCACGACACCCGACCATCAGAAAGTCCGTAGATGATGATGATGGAGCCTCTGAGGTGAAATCAATTCGTTGAAGAAAATTCATTTGCCTTTGCCCAAATTAGGAGGAGTCCTTTGGGAGAACCTTCAGTGACGCAGAAAGGTGCTCTTGGGAGGCTTCTACTGAACATGTCTGGACCAGAGCAACTTGTCATGCAAATGTGTCGGTCTCTTAAATCCCGAGCTTCTTCAGCTTTTTTGGGGCAGGTTGAGCTAGGTTGGGCCTCAACCATGGGTAAGCGTGCTGCCTCGGGCACGCCGCCATCGGCAAAGGCCCCGAAACTCAGCCTCAAGCCATGGGGGCAAAAGATGGTGATGGGTGCTCAGTTCCATGGAAGTATTCAACGATGTTTGATTTTGAACACCAAAATGACTACGAACTATACAGCACTAAGACAACAAGTATGTAGACTCCAATGGGTACATTGTCATGTCTCAGCTGGTGCTGAGGCTGTTTGATCCTATGAGGGACGAACACAGTGTGCAATGGCTTTTGGACAAATGGCACAGCGACATGTGTGGCCCTTTGACAGACTGGCTTGAGGACGTCTTGCAGTCTCCAATTCCCAAGCCTTCTGAAGTGATTATGCCGGACAAGGGTGGCCAAATGTTGATGGGTTCAAACTATTTTACAGTAATTTCAATCGTAGTCTGAGCAAGTCTACGGCAGGGGAAGCTTTTGTGCCAGGACTCTTGCCAAAGCTCGTTGAGCGTGCCACTCCTGTCCTTCAAGCCCAAGAGACCCTTCGATGGGCTCCCATGCTATCAGGATTGGCTCGGCCATGCTTCCAGCATCTGGGCCATTGGATACCAAGCCTGGGAATCCATTGAGATCAAGCCCATTGAATCCCACAATCCGTGGCAAACCCATGGAGCATGGTTGCTTGGAAGTTGCTAAGGGATGCGGAAGGATTTCCATCCTTTTCTACACTGTCGCGTACAACTACATCCACTTGAAGAATGCCCTAAGTGAGGAAGAGCTCCAGGAATTTCGGGAGTCACTCAGCTGCAGTTCCAAAGAAATCCAAAGGGGCAGCTCTGGAGGAGGGTCCAGGTGAGGGAAGAATAAACTAGACTAAAACTAAGGTCCCAAGCATAGTTGGGTCGCCTTTGGAGGTTCCATGTTCTCAAAATCTCAAAGGTGATGTTCTCAGTGAGAACGTCGCCTTTGGGGCCAACCCCTCAATCCACAAGGTGACGCTCTCAGTGAGAACGTCGCCTTTGGGGCCAGCCCCTCGATCCACCAAGGTGACGTTCTTGGTGAAAACGTCGCCTTTGGGGCCAACCCCTGAGTCCACCTTGGTGAAAACGTCGCCTTTGGGCCCCAAACACAGCACCAAAGGTGATGTTTTCAATGAAAACGTCGCCTTTGACATCATTAGGCCCCCAGCCCTCACCATGTCAAAGGTGATGTTCTCAGTGAGAACGTCGCCTTTGAGATTTCAGGTACCTGGAAGTCCCAAAGGTGACGCAACTATGTTGCCATCCATGTGTTAGGCCTAGTCATTTGCAAGCTGATCTAGTCACAGCTTGTGCTGGTAGGGCTTGATACTGAGTCACAATGTTCTGACAACATGCAGGACAAACCATACGTTCCTGAAAAATACTATGTCCCCAGTCTTGTCCCCTATATGTGGCTACTGGGCTATTAACACAGTTGAACTAAGGGATTGAACCCTTAAGCTTTGGGTGGATTTGCTCAGTAGAGCCTGGTGGGGCATGCCACAATTTTAGGATGGAGCCACTACCTTGGTAAGCTTCAAGGCTGGTAGATCATGTTCTATATTATATAACCCCTGTAGCTCTTCCTGTGTATCCACAGTCTGTGAAACTAAGGTGGCTGAAGACGGCACTGACTCTACCTTGCCAATATATACCTCAAGTCTGTGAGCAGGACTATATGTGGCGCCGCATCCAAACAAGTCAGCAGCAGGCTGAGCGACAGAAGAAATCACTTCTGCAGCTATGCATGATGTTCCACAGTCGCGCTGAACAAATCATGAAGGACATGTACTTCTCAAACTACATTGCTTTCAATATAATAAGCCCTCACTGTCTCCTAGGAATTTCAAGCATCAAAAACCATCAAAAGCTAGAATTAGAACCTGCTGGAATGGGAATTGAGTTGTTTAGAGCCTGATGCCTTTCCACCAATCTCAGGGTCGTTGTGGGCTCCCAACTACTACCGCAGGACGGCTATGTGGCAAACTACAGGGCGGCTTGGGACGAAGCCATAGGAGAATACAATGGCTTTGGTTTAGCAAAGTCTTCTGCGCAGCATCGTGTAGATGGATCGACATCACTTCTCATGTTCGGATTCAAGGTGGGTGGGAGAATCTGGGGAGTTTACTTGTTGATCTGTGCTGTACAAGGTGTTGAACTTGGTTGACAAAAGGACAATGAAACCCTGTGGAGGTGGGAGTGTCCAACGAGTGTTGGAACCTGATGGTGAAGCACCTACACATGAACAAGTTCGAAAATTCAGGTGCTGGAGTCTGGTGTGGAAACAACGAAACGAACAGTTTTCATCACTGGGTCATTCCTGATACTAGATATTATATAGTTAGGAACAAGCTGTCAGAAGGGTGGGTTCTATATAGTGTTATTGTTATTTTGCTGTCACAACAAATCAACAAATTCAAAGCACATTGGACTCGAATCCACCCCCTTCAGCCTTCAGCCGGGACACTTTGATCCTGTCGCGATGGTTGCTGAACGGTGTGCCTCGGGGAGCTGAAGGTGTTTGGTATGACATGCTCAGTATGACAGAAGCAAGGCAACTTCTATTCCTTGAACGCATCCTCTTCGTGTTTGAGTTGGCCAAAAGAAAGGCCGGAAAGGCCCAGATTCTGAAATTGAGCCCAATGGAGTGGCAGGATGAGGCAGACATTTGCTGCTTCGCGGGCTATATCTTAGAGAAAATGAGGGCTGCCAGGGACAAGGACAACCTCCTGGTATTCAAGAAGGCGACCATTGACACTGTCAGGAACAGGTTCATCGAGGGGTGTCTTGGTTTGGTATTAGTTATGCTTGATTTGGTTTGGGCAATACCTTTTCCAAAGTTTAACATATATAGGAACTGCCTTTCACTACTTTTCTTCAGTTCCATCTCAGGGATTTCCACGAAGACATCAAGCCCACTGTGGAAAGCAGAGATGCTTTCTTCCAGCCAGAAGACACAAGCATGTGGTTCGAGAACCTTCCCAAGAAGATGTGCCCAGATCCTTCAACGGACCACCTATCCAAAGCCGATGGCAAAATCGAAGAACTGCAATTGCAACAGTCAAAAATGCAGTTCGATGCCGACGCATTGTCTCTGGCGAGGGATGCCGCACAGATTGCAGCCCTTTATCAAAAGGAGATGAAAAACGAACGTGCAAATCGCCTAGCAAAAGTGATGCATCTAAAACAGGAAAACCAAATGGGATCCAACTTGGTGATGCAGCACATGAAAAAGAACTGCAATCACATTGCGGGACCTGTCAGTGACTTGACTGATGAGGTTGTTCAGGCAAGGGTGCAAAACAAGTCTATATGAATCAAGCAGCAAAATCCATATGAATCAATAAGTCTGACATAAAGTTCTATGAATTAAAACCCTAAATGTGCTTTTCACCTGACATAAAGTTCAACCTCATGTTCTTGGACCCCTGAGTTTGCAGCATCTTTGAAGAAAGAGGATGGAGCTCTTTTGGTATGGATCGACTACATGAAAGCCGGCGTGGTCAGCAAAGATGAGTTGAACAACTCCGTCACCATGCTGTCAAAGGCACTTGCTGCTCTTCCGGAAGCATCCATCGGATTCATCATTGCGCCTCATGCCCAGTCCGAGCGAAGAGGTGGACTGCGAGACGAACTTAGGACCGAGTGAACATGGGTCTGACAACAATCACTCAGACTTTGATCTTATGTTATTGGTTTTGCTGTACTTTCGAAGAAGTGTTTTGCAGAGTCACTCCAGTTGGGCTAGAATAGATGCTTTTTGGCGCATCCCTCAGGAGGGTGGAAAACAAACTGGATGCAAAGGGCATCGAGTCTGAACCTGTCCTTTTGCGCTGCGAAGATCCTCCAGCAACGAAGAGAGTACAGTTGAACTTTCCGGCCTGGGTGGTCTACCAACAGGGCGTTGCTTCAAATGTGTGGATGGGATGCCAAATGATGCAGGACAAGTCATTTTGGTACTTGCTTAAATCATTTTTTTGGAGGTCCCATGAATGTCTGAAGCTTGTTGTTGGCCCTGTGTTCTGATCCCAAAATCCAATCAAAACTCTATCACATCCATCAAGCCCCAAGAGTCTAGTTCCTGGTTTCCTGGTCACATGTGTCACCAAAACATACTACTGTTTTGTTAAGAATAATGCTGCTTTTATCTGTCTACTATAATTTTTTCGGTAGATGATTATGAACCCCTTGGGGACTAATGCACTTGACAAGCTCAGGTGTGTCCGCGAGTTGCTTCCATGGACGCCAGAAAGCCAATATGAAGTCCCGACAAAGGATGTTGCGCTGCATGCTTCAGAAGGAAGCAGGCTTGACAGGGTTATATAAACAAGTTAGACCTCAAAAACAAGTTTGCTAAATGCTATTGTTACTCATTATAGGTTTAACTATGTTTAACTGCTTTTGGAAGCCTAGCCATAAAGCACCAAATGTTCCCACGCTTGAAACCGAAACCATGTACGCCAGGGCGCTCTCAACGAACCAAGAGACAGCGCAGCTGCTCTCAGGGGCTTCCATGCCCACAGCTGTCATCAACAGCCTGTTGAATGGGGCTGATGTGGGAAAAGTGCTTGGTATCTTGAACCTCTCCCCGTACGACGGGTGGCTTGAAAGGGTTGCGTTGAAATGGACCCCACGTGCCGAGCGTGACATCCGTACCCTGTCAGTGTCGACCAATGTGAACTACACGGCATTCAGCGAGAAGCAGTGTGCATTCATCTTGATGGAGGATAGTGAGTTGGAAAAACAACAATGACAGCAGGTAAAATGAAAACATGTCTGGTTTAGTACGTCGACTTAACCCTGATTGAGGTCTGGTGTCAATGGTTGAGGGATGGTGAGGGAGTGTTTCACGTGAACCAACTGTTCAATACCGGTTGTCGTTTAGTTATTATTATGTCTATTTTCTTTCCCATGCGGTAGGACTGGAAGAACAACGGCACCTTGATGGGTGACAACATCAGGAAGTATGACGCGACCGTACCTCCTCAAGCTGCAACCGATTTAGACACTGTGACCTTGAAGTTGGCCCAGGTCTCCAGGGACGAGGCAAAACGAGGGAAGTTTGTCGTCACATTGAGTAACGAGGTAAGGGCTCGGCATCTTTCCGATGTGGTTCATTCTGCGGACTGGAAGCGCCTTATCACTGACTTCGACAAGAAGTCCCTCGATCCAAAAATTGCATCAGGTTTCTTGTGTGTGTAGCGCGTGATGTTGCTGATATTAAACAATCCCTTGTATCAACTTGTATCTTGTCTGCTAGGTCCTGAAGTCAGTCCATTCACACCCACAAGTCTCATCCTGGTCCTGGTCCATTCACACCCACAAGTCTCATCCTGGTCCTGGTCAATGCAGTCAGGTTTTGTGGCAACATCCAGACCGAGCCCGAAGACCAAAGCCAGATCGTGCCTGCTGAAGAACCGGAAGAGACACGGCCCGCATGGACCTCGGAACCCACTGATCTGCAGGGATTGATGGACAATTACATCCTGGAGCAAAAGTGCCCTGGGAGAGTACCGGGGACAACATTGATGCTTGTCCATGCAAAGATGAGGGATGGCACCGCCACAGAGATTGTCGAAGGGCAAACGCACAAGCTTTTCTTGGTAGCCAACACTGTGTTCAACACAACTTTGGGGTTTGGGTGTGGGTTATCGAAATAAAGCCAACATCGGGCGCACCCAGCATGAGTTCCATTCTTGGTATCTCAGGTATGTCACCAAGAGATCAAACTTTCCCTCACCGAGTTCGAAATTGGCCATGGGAAGTCAACATTCCTCAAGGATGAGAAGCTGGCAAAACTTCAACGTGAAGGTGTTGGCTCTGGCCCAGGCACGACCCAATCAATCAATGTTCAATACAGCTGGCATGAACCAGTTTCGGGGTTTTGCAAGTACCACGTTGCTCTTCATAGTACTCTTAAATACTTATTGTTTGAAAGCATTGGACTACTTCACCTAAACCACTCGCAATCTGAAAGGTGTCAAGCCACTGGTAGTTTTCATAGACTAGTCAGACTATAGTCGCTTTCATTTTGGCCAATGGATTCGCTTGCTTCTATCTTGGCGCAGCACGGTTTGCAGCAGGACCAGCTGGAGGGTGTGCAGGGTTCTTCGTGTTTCAAACAGATTGAAGGAATTCTTTGTGCGTCAGAGACTATGGGCAACCTTCAGCCACCTTTGCTAGCCCATAAAATTAAAGTTGACCTACTTGCCCTGCCAACTTGTTGAAACTGTATTGGCTGCAAGTACTCCAACCATTGCCCACCAGCTTCAACTCCAACCTTACCACCAGGACCTGACTATGATGTACGAGACGTCTCCAGGGGCTTTGCAGACTCCAACTCCCAGAGTTGCTCGAAGCGAAGGTAGCATAACTTTGCCAGATTGTATCAAATCATATGTTATAGTCTCAGGAAATCGCCAATCGCCCGACAAAACTCAACAGAAACATAGAGTGTGTACCATGACCATGGGTCTTTGCACGCTTCAGGCTACTGCCAGCCCGCTTGATCCTGGATCCCAAGCATTGGGCTCTGCCGCCAAAAAGACTGGCACCCCTACGAACACACGAACAAGGAAGCCGATGGATCCAAGCCAAGTATCTGAGATGCAAAGCGCTGTGAAGGTAGCCTTGGATGAAGCTGGCAAGAAGAGCAAAACGAACAGGCTGAAGCAAGCTGCAGAAATCCAAAAGAGACCTGAGGGGGAGCAGGTTCCCAAGGCAAAGTCTGCTGTTCAGAGGGCACTTGAACTCCAGGCGTCTGATGCGGAAGCCAAGAAGAAAGCTGGCAAGGCTAGGCTTCTTAGTATGATAGTGGCACAACAAACTAGACACTCTACAACTATGGTGAAAACAAACAAATGACTCTTTGTTTATGTTTCTCATCACCACAAGGTTATGTTACATGTGGGTTAGTAAGTTAGTGTGCACGGCCTTCTCAACTTGACCCAACTCTTGAGCACCAGGCTACTGCAAAGAAGGAACCCAAGAAGAAAGCTGCCGCCAAGAAAAAAGCTGCTGCGAAGAAGCCAGCCAGGAAGCCAGCCAAGGCTGGCAGCACCTGAGGGTTGGTCACAAAATCATTTGGGGATACGTGCTGCTCGAGTTCCACCTACAATTCTAATACCAAAGTTGAGCTCCTGCAACTACAAAGGTTTCGATCTGAAACTTCCAGAAGTTATGAGCTCCACATCATACACATTGATTTTTTACTCTGACTCTCAATTGCTAGCGACTGTATGTAGGGGGCTGGTGGAGGATTGCTATTAGAGGGTCATTAGTCATTAGTGTGTCTTATCTAGACCACCTGGGATGGAACAACTGGTTGACACATGAGGCTGAAGCTGAGGAGGCTGAAGCTGAGGAGGATGTGTTGGATTCGGAGGAGGATCTGAGTGAAGAATACCTGGAGGAAGAGGAGGAGGAGGAGGTCAACAGCGTTGACGCTGAGACTCTCCGCCTTGGACAGTCGCCGAAGCAGAAGAAATTAAAGAACAGTGAACCAAAGAAGCGTGAACCAAAGAAGCGTGAACCAAAGAAGGGGAAGGAAAGCCAGAAAAAAGATGATGATGATGAAGTTGCCAGGGCTTCTCAAAGAGATGGCGATGAGATGGGAGGGGTGGCTGGGGCACAGAGTATGAGGGCGCTTTATTGGGAAGTTGTGCACGAAGCCCAGAAGCGGATCAAACGAGAGAATCCGGACATGCCTGCCAAAGAAGTCTTGAAGCTGGCACGTGCAGAGTGGCTCGCTTCCATTTCAAAAAATACGTTGCAGTTGAAAAAATTACCCCTGGGCACTATAATATAGTTTGACGTTGCAAGACTACTAGATATAATTACTACTAGTATGAGATAGTAAGAAAGATCTAGCAAGTATATTGCAAATCAACTCGCGAATGATTCAGGTGGGAGGAGCACCCTCAGCGTATGAGCGCTTTGCGCAACATGTCCAATAGTGAGCTCTCTCGTCGCAGAATGACTAGCAGCTGCCAGAAGAAGGTTTCAGAGCCAAAGCGCCGCAGGAAAACTGCGGCAGGGATGGATGCTTAGTAGATGGATGCTTAGTAGATGGATGCTTGACCAGCTCATAGTGTCTACGACTCTTTTGGTCATCGTAAGTTGTATCAACACTTGTGTGAAAACTACCCCTGTTCCAAAGACTTGCTTTTGGTTGCTGTTGCACAGCTGGTCATTGTGCAATCATCGCTTCCAGTTTCCAGATTGCTTCTGGATCATTTTGTGGGGACATGCTGCTGGCTTACCAGCAGCCATCTAGAGAGACACAACGGTGTCCAAGAGCCAGGGAAAATAGGATACTCCCTAGACTAGTATATTCTAGTCTAGTCCTTTGGGAAATGCATCAATGATCAACAATGTGTTTGCCTTGGTAAAGCGTTTGTGGCTAAAGTGTCTATAGTAAAAGTCTATGTCACTTTGGTCAGGCAGTGCGCTCGCATTTACAATTCCTTGTCGCTGGACTTCAGACCAAGCCAAAGTCGTCTTGGAGATTCCTTCAGAGAGCTCAAAGTCTTCGACAGACGCTGAGCCTTGCACCTTGCGCAGCCTCATGATTGAGCTCGAGGAGGAAGGACATGTTGACATGGGCCTGCACAAGCACAAGTGCGATCGTCCACCAGCAGCTGGCGATGAAGGAAGGGAAGTTGAAATGATCTTGATTAAACAAGGTTAAAGGATGTCAAAGGTGTCTAATTGTTCTTGGATGGGGCAAAGGGGTGGTGTATCCATGGTAATTACATGTCAAGCATGTGGCGTCCTGAGAATTCGACTACTTCATCATCAAGCCTGAGCCGATCTACCCCGCGTTCGCCTACACCCCATCCCTCGCCGGCCTCAAGTTCACAACCATTGCAGGAGCATTTTCGAATGAGGCAGGTCTGGATAGCACATGGAAGTCATATACTGCATTGAACTGGGGTGGCTTGCTGAACTGAATGAGTTTTAGGCCCAAAGATGTCCAAAGTGCAATGTGCTTCTTCCACAGGCCCTTGAAGCATCACGAACTTTAGCACGATACTGGAGGGTCTTGGTCAAGAAGGCTGAAAAGGACTTCGAACCTACAGTCTTCATGTTGCTGTCTTTTTTGTAATATACGATATAAGTCTGGAAGTTAATCCAATTGCTATATATTTTGGTGGTGCCAGGAGGTGGTTCCTCGCACCTGGGCAAGAGATCAAAAGGAACTTGAAATCAAAACCTTGGAAACAGAGTTTAGATAATCGAGATGTCAATGTGCATTGATTATCTCAGGCAAACCATTATATTTTCATCGCGAAGCTCGCACAATGAGGGCAGATGAAGTATTGAGATTGGTGTAGAGCTGATTTGAGTTTTGGACGTGAACATGTGTTCCAAGACAAGATGGAACAAGACCTGTGAGCCCAGGGAGTGGCCGAGAAAAGAGCGAGTGAATCTTCTGGACATGGCCAGTGAACAGGAGGTGATCCCCTTTTCGTTTTATTTGATGGGCCCCCAGTACAATTAATATTCAACTAGCTGATGGATCAAATAAAACGAAAAGGGGATCAAATACAACGAAACCTACTTAATATATATATACCTTGAGTCTCCAATGACCCTTTTAAATTTGCCTTTCCAAGAAAAAGAGGTTTTTGAAAGAAAGCACTCTTTTTTGCATATGTCACGAAATGTTACTTTTTTGTTTGTGCCCTTCAGATCCTCCTTAGACAGTGTCCTGAGACTCTCTGAGACCTTTTTTCGGCGTCCAAAACGCGTCTTTTTGCGTCCAAAAGGCGTCTTTAAGCGTCCGTGCCGGACGCGTCCGGATGAAGATTCACTCTGCACCTTTTTTTGAGTCCTCATCTCTAAAAACGCGTTTTTCGAGCAAAAACGCAAAAATATTAGACAAAAAACAAAAACGCAGAAAAAAAAGGTCTTTGGAGACTCAAGGTATATGTGTGTTCAGTACTTATTCAAAGAGCTCGCATGCAACCCTGGCATCATTTTAATGGCGTGCTCTGTGAGTTGGCTTCGACCAGCCTTATAAGAGGTATAGGCCAGGGCGTCCGAAGCGATTTGTGCATTGGGTCTACCAAACAAGTCGGCCGCCCTCACTGATGGGCGACCGCTTCCTCGGTGCTGACATGGGTCCAATTCCCACCACCAGTTCCCACCTCCCACCCGATACACTGAGCGAAGATAAGTATTTCAAGATCCATATAATCTGTGTTGGAGTCCAGAACCTCCTAAGTCCATGACCCACAGACACATGCTGTCCACGCGACCGCGGGCGTGGTCGAGGAAAAAGCCTACTGTGCTTGCTTCAAAAGTTCTGGACGTCGAGGTGACCTTTCAACAGGACAGACAAGAGCGATGACGTCGCACGTGGCCGAGCAGATGACGCGTGGCCGGCCGCCAGCTAGTTCGCCCTTCTCTGGCGATAGGTGTATATATTCCCCTGCAGACCATCCCAATGGACATCCATGGACCTTGAAAAGACATTATTTTTTTGCAATCCCATGAGCCCCCAGGAATTCCCCAGACCTCGGGGACGGGAAGTACCTCTCCTCCACATGTTTTTTTTCAAATTCGATGAGACCGTCAGACACCCATGTGACCCGGCGCCGAGGGGTCTTTCTGTGTGGTTTCAGTGCTGCGAACCACGGTCGATCAGGAGACATTGAAGAAGGCCCTGGCGCCGCACCAGCGGGTGGCCGTGTTGGGAAACAGCCACAGTGCTGCCGTGTCGCTGGCGAAGCTCGGTGCTCCTTGGCGCCTGCATTAGAGGGATTGGATGTGAGATCTAAGATTGTCGTGAACCCAAATACTTTTGACTTCTCGTGTCACAATGGGTCTTTTTTGCCAAAGGTTGAGTTGAATGCTTCTTCCTTTACCTTCCTTTCAACCTTTCCATTCTCGCTCCATCTCCTGTTTCTAGGGCCGAAAGTGATGGTGACTCCTGTGGGTCTGCCTTATCGGAGGCCTCACAACGTCTCACCCAGCGCCCCCCCTTCCCGTCTCCACCGTGCTGTCTAGGACTTGGCCGTGCCCCTGTCTCTGCGCGTGGGCTGCTTCGGCCGGCGACCCCTACGCTGTGCCGAGTGGCTCCCGCAGCATGACATGTACCGCTACACCTCCACTGGTCGGGACGCCCAGCGTTCCGAGCTTCGGCCGACCCCGTAGGACCCGAAGGAACGGAGGTTGTCGGATCGGCTGAAGACGATCAGCCCGTCTATACCAGCACCGACTTCACAGGTCACCAATTGAAACCTGTTAGGGCCTTTCCCAACCCTCCAAAGGAGACCTGTTGAAAGGTGCTGGTAGGTGTCCAATGTTCTGATCCATCCACCATCTTTTTCTGGAGCCCGTCTTGTCAAAACCGAACGATGCTGCCGATCTGAAAGCAACTCTCCACTTAGGCGGAACAGGGGAGCCTTCCTTCCCTCCCCCCTCCTCCCTCTCCTCCCTCTCCTGCCCTGGGAGAAAAAAAATGGCGCCAGGCTTGAAAGGCTTTGGCGCCGTCTTCGGCCGAGAATGCATGGCCAAGGGCACTGAATGGCTGGAGATCAAAGATATGAAGGACCCGTGTCAGCGTTGAGAACAGCGTCAGTGAGAGAACTCCGGCTGATTGAGGCTGGAGGCTGGTGTGTACTCCTTTGTTGGCCTCGTTGTTTCCGGGCCGTACTTAGAGGTGTATGTACAATTGCTGACTGGTGATGTCGGTCTAGCAATATATGTGCATGTGGAATGGTTCAGTGGTCTTCTGTCAGCAGGAATATAGTTGTTACATGTTGTTGTTATGAAGTCTTTTTGGGTCAAATTTCATATTCAACCAGTGGACTTGTTTCGGGCACTCCGCACAGATGCCGCGAGACGCCGCGTATAACTCTTGCACTTCTGGAAGAGCTGCGTCGTGTCAGATGTTTAATATCCAAACCGACATGACGCCTGAAGCAGTTGATAGCAGTTGCATTGTTTTTCAGAACAAGTGGCTTAGCATCCCTCCAACACACATGCAAGTGGAACATGGCCCCGAAAGGAAGACTGTTTTTGCTTGATTGCTTCCAGGGAGCGTTTTCATCTCCTCCTGCTTCCAATGTGGGACCCTGTTCGAGCGGGACTAGGACTTGAGACTAAGGGACGAGCGAATGTTCCTTTGGAGAAGGAGCGAACGAGCAAATTCAAGTGTTCCGAGTGCCAGATGTACTTTCATGAACAATCCCCGTACTGAAGACGGAGCTTATGGCATATGGTAAAGCTGTTTTTTCAAATTTGCACAATCTTGAGCAAGTTTTCAGCCACCTCACAGGTTTCTACAATAAGAGGTACTGTAACCTCATCTCCCAGTAAAAGAGTAAAAGGAAGCCTTGGACGGTGCTTTGGAGGTGGCTTGGACTGTACTCTTCCAGGTCAACCAGACACGTTCCAGTACATTCTCGTCAGGACTTTGATGAGAATCAGTGGGATTGGGTGGTGGACTGTACCGGGTATCAGCAAAGTGTGGGCCTCAGACCGGTTCCAACATCCAGAACTCCACGAACTCTCACGGTTTGACATGAAAGCGTTCAGGTGCAGTGAAGATCAGTGAATTGCTTTGTCAAAGGCCCCACTGCATGGAAGCATATCATATATAGAAGTATAACGGAAGCACCTTTAAATCCTTTTAATTCGAGCAACACAAGTATCATGGCGATTGACCAACCTTGATGCGTGTGCTGTTGCAGGGGTGAATCCAAGGTTTAAATTGACCAGAGATGTCCAAGCAACACACAACTTGAGTCACTTGATGTTCTCCAAAATCAGACTTTGCTCCCAACCTCCTTCCCCTGCACCGGGACATCATGATGACCCAAAGGCCCAAATGCCCACGAAGGGTCGGCTGAGGTCCTTTGCCGGCCATATCCGGGGTAGAGGAAGCGAAGCTGCTCCGAGATGAAGCGGCCCGGCTCTCTCACGTGGCGCGGCCCGGGACGTGGCTCGGAGCGTCGGATGGGTATCAAGAGTATATAGCCCTGTAGCCGATCAGTAGCCTGGTAGGAGGCATGTATCGGACGCTTGCGCCCATGTGGCCAGAGGTCCTTTGCAGGGGGTGGCAGCCAGATTGAATGGCCAAACAGCAGAGGCAGCAGAAACTGGACTCGCGAAGCTGGTTAGCTTGGACTTGCATGGTCACCAGCATTACTTGTGAGGCATGGAAATACCAGGTAATTCTCAAGTAGACAAGAAGGAGTGGTGATAGAATACAAAGATGGGAAGATGTTGAGCATCATCGTTCCAGTTCCAAGCACGGTTGGTTTGTCCGCGATTCTATCTCTTTGGGGGGCTGACATGGATCTTTTTTGGGGGGGGCCAGCCGAGGTTTGCTGATGAGGGTTCTTTTTGTAACCGCCAACATGAGCAGTTTGATGGGTTTTTCCTCAGCGTTTGAAGCGTTCCGAAGCCTTATTGTTATCGCACGGGAACGCTGCCAATTCGAGCCGAAACGAGCTTCGAGAACGCTGCACGAGCCTCCAAAACGCTCGAATGACGCGTCCGAGCTACGCTGGACAACCTCGCGCGTGCTACGCGACGCGACTATTCGCTCACACGCACGAGGCCACGGGGCGCTTGGGAGACTTCCAGCAGCTGTATGCGGTGGGTGTGCCCTGGGGTGAGCCCCCCGGGCGCTTTTGGGGTCATTTGGAAGAAAAGGAGATTCAAAGGAAGGGAGATGAAAGGAGAGGTCGGAGTGAAATGGAAGCAGTATAGTAGTATAGGGGGGATGAGGAAGGGATGGATTTGTTTGTGTTGATTTGGGTTTTGCAGTTCTGTTTGTGACCTCAAACCAAGGGATCAAGGACGGTCACTGGGAAGATCCAGGTATGGATTCACTGCTTTCCACCACATCACTTGCAGCCAAGGTAAGGGCTTCCAAGACGTCGAAGGCTTCAAAGGCTCGAGAGGAAGGGAAAACTGGGTCTCCAGCAGGTGATGTATGACGAAAAGGCCCCGCTAGGTTATGACAATGGGCGGAAAAGCTGTTAGACATCCCAACTTGAGGCAGATGAAGAACGAAGATGTCAAGTGGACCCAATGCAACCACAAGTTGTATTGTGTTTTCTTCCTGTCAAGAACGTTGGAAGTTTAAGGGCCTTCCTTTCAAACATCGGATTCGTGATATAATTTGAAAGGCTTTGAGGTAGGCACAACTCACACATTTATGACATAACGTGGTAATAGATGATATAGACACGTCCAACTCCACCAGCTGTGCCTAAATTCAGCCAAATCACCGTCCGCCACTAAAGCAGGGTTCAGCTTTCAGCTTCAGACCTTCCAAGCTTTGGGGGGCCCGATCGGCACTGCCCCTCCCGACGTCCCACCAACCCGTCCCCAGCCGAAAACGTCCGACCACCCCGAGGTACCGCTCGGGGCATGGCTCGGGGGTCTTCCATCGCGAAGCACTCGACCGGCGCGGGTGGCACGTGACGCGCAGGTGAGACCACCTTCGTAGGCTTCTCCCTCTTCCTGGACCGGGCCATCCTCATTGCCGACGAGATTGACCGAAGCTTTAGCACGAGCAGTGCAGAGAAAGCGAAGAGCGCCTAAAGTGCTGCGCACAGTCGCTATAGGAAATAGAGTGTCCTGCCAGTGAACATGAATGTATCTGGCGTCCAGAAGTGAAAAAGTGAAACGTCCAGAGTGGCGTGCATCCACATGGCGGGAGAAGCGAAAAGCTATGAATCATTGGCGAACGAGGCTACAGCTATGATGGTGATCTAGACTGCTGTGCTTCGTGCCAAAAGCCTACCATGTGTGTCATTGGCGTTGGGTGACTGCATATATTAGAGTCCGTCCTACCAAACAAGAGACAATACAAATCAATACAACCTTTCCTAACAGAGAGAATACAAAAATCTATCCCCAGGGCTCCTGGCCTACTTCCTGAGAAGATGGTTGGGGTGGGTGCCACGGGGGTCTAACCACCGAACCTGAGGATATGGGACAGGAGCCCTAGGTTATTAAGATGAAGACAGTGGAGCGCACCGGACGACAATGTGGCCAGAAGTAGCTGCTTAGGTGACTTAAAGCTTCATCGATTTCAGTACTTCATGCGGCCGAGACACTGGGTGGTGGGAGGTTTATGGTTCTTGGGGTCACTCAAGTCAGATGCTCACCGACTGAACTGGTCACATGCACGATCCTACCGCTTCCAATCCAGTTTGTATAACTGGGAGACCTCTCAGTTCAACCACGAAGCCAACAAAAATAGTGACGGTCACCCAGGGGCCAGGCCAAAAGGTCTTCCTGTAGAAAGTACCACGTACGCCACCGCCACCTGTTCTTCTTTTGCCAAAACTCTCGAGTTTTCATCGCTTCGAGGGCTTCCAGTTGGGAAGCCCTTCGATGCGAACTTGTTGGGCCCTCTCAAAGTGAGAGTGCAAGTGCGACAAGAACAAAGCTCGCAACTGGAAAAAGGACATCGCAGAGTTGGCTGTTTGCGCGTGCGATTTGGGCCACTTGTCTCACTTGGCGCGTGGAGCGAAAGGACCTCAGGAAGTCATTGGTGTGTCCGAGTTCTCCATGTGCTGCTCGGTATGAACATATCCCGTCGATTTTGCAATTCGACATGCCAGGAAGTCCCAAGAGCTTTCCCAGAAGCCCAGCGAGTGCAAGATTGTCACGCGGCTGATGGGATGTATTTTTTTCCCGAATGCGTAGCGAAGGGTTCCCGTTTATAGTTGGGGGTCTGGGGGTTGGAGCTGTGTTCGCGTGGCTTGCGTCGTGTCGTCGTCTCTCGTCGTCTCTCGTCGTCTCTCGTCGTCGTCGCGTCTCAAATTTGCTGCCATTGGGGGAAGCTTTTGCAAGTGACTTTGCATGGATGTGTCACGTGTCAGTTTGCGCCGCTAATCCATTGTGATTTGCGTGACACGGACATGTCGCGCAAGAAACGTGATGCATTTCGCTGCACAGGCGCAGCGTTTTGTGAGATCCGCAGTTTGCTGCGCAGTGCCATTGGGATTAGCGTTTGGAGAGTCGTGTTTTTGGGGTGTTGGATGTGGCCGTGCCATTGGGATTTGCGTTTCAGGGTGTGGCATCGAAGCTCGGTTTTCGTGACAAGTCTCAGCTGAAATGGCGATTTTGGTGGATGGGAGTGTGCTCTGAACGGGTCGAAATCATTCCAAACGTGTGGTGTGGTGCAAATTTTGTTGAAGCTCACATGCGATGATATTGTCACTTTTCGTGGCAGGCGCAGGACTTCGTGCGGGCTTTGAGGCGTGGAAGTGCGATTCTCGTGGCAGGCGCAGGGAATCGTGAGGTTGCGAGGTGTGAGGGAGGTGACATTTCGTGGCAGGCGCAGTACTTTGTGCGCGTTAGACGTGTGGATGGGGAAAGACTCGTGGCAGGCGCAGGGAATCGTGAGGTTGTGAGTTGTGGTAGAGGTGAATGTCGCTGTCACATTGGGATTGGCGTGTGAGCGGATGTTGTTTGGTCGCGAAACTGCTTGGCAGGGCTGCGTGATGTGTGTGCTCCGATGGGTGTTTCCGCTTGACTTTTGGAGGAAGTCTCGTACGAAACGCTCGTTTTGCAGACTTTGACGTGAGTTTTTGAGGATGTCTCGTACGAAACGCTCGTTTTGGAGACTTGACGCGCAACCCTCTGCGGAGATCGTGCGTGTCGAGTGTGCGAAATGCAGGCCAGAGTGCGATTTGACCCATGCGCGCGCAACCCTCTGCGGAGATCGTGCGTGTCGAGTGCGC
>CAXAMN010000070.1:439128-479751 GCA_963970005.1 Durusdinium trenchii
ATAACGGGGGAGGTGGTCGGGAAACATGAAATTCATAACGGGCCAGGAGGTCGGAAAACATGAAATTCATAACGGGCCAGGTGGTCGGGAAACGTGAAATTCATAACGGGGGAGGTGGTCGGGAAACGTGAAATTCATAACATGGCTTTTGCAAAAGCGGCCGCGCCAAATATACAGCGCTTGAAGGCAACGCGCAAACAAGTTGCGTAAAGTAGTTCTCGACCTTTTTGTGTGGACTTCTGCTCGCGGCGCTGAAAGGTAGCGCTGCAAAGGGCTTTTCGAACCACTTCGGAGTAGTCCGGCGCCTGCTTGCCAGCCGACAAATGTTTTTTTCGCGCGAGAAATGTTGGAGCCAGCGGTTTTTCCAACGCGCTACTGGTGGCGGAGCTCTCTTGTCCCCATGGACGAGTAACCAAGTTAGCCTATATGGCGAACAGCCGCAAGGGCTATCTATATGGTCTTTCAACCTCTCTTGGATGGTGTGTTGACAACAGCATTTTTCTGCAGATTAGTGAGAACCTTTTCGAAGAGTTCCGGCAGCAGTGCGACGGGGATGCGGTTTTGAGGTATGCTGCTGTTGGCTAATATATATTTGCAGCTGACATTTTTGGTTTAGGCTGCGGGGCTCAAGTTTGAAGGCCGCACAATATTTGTATATGGGCCCTCGTGTTTATATTAGCTGTGAGAGCATTGAATCGAACCAGTTCATGAGTTGCGTCTACAAGAACGGTTTGTGGATTTGCAGGGAAACGGCCCGGCCACTCATATCTTCGAATTTCTACTTTCTGGAGGCTTATGCCTTCTGTGCTTCCAAGTGTGCCCAGCGTGGGCATCCCAAGTTTCCATTCAAGCCGAAGCAGCACGGGTTCCATCAATGAGGCAGAACTCTGCAAACAGCAAATTTTGTTTCTAATTTTGCCATGAGTCCAAGAGCGCGCATATAATGTCCAGGGTCTGGCAGCTGCGACAGACCTCCGACGAGGGCCAGGCAAGACACGGCTCAACAAACTGCACTTCCGTCTGTGCAAAGTGAGCTGGAGCCCCGAGAGCAAGCGCCCAAGCTGTTCTAAGAAAAGCTGCATCTCCAAAGTCAAAGTGTGAGGCCACCCACCTGGCTGCGTGATGATGGCAGCCTCCATGGTTTGCCGCTAAGCACTGCAGTTGTCAGGCTACAGCCCCACCAATGAAGTCAATGAAGTGAGGAGTTTGCTGGTGCCTACATTCGCCTTGTCGAGGAGTTTGACGACGAAGTTGCCAGTGGCTTCGGTGACATGGTCAAGCAAGCGCGCTGGCAGACTTTTTGCGGCCACCAAAAAGAATTTAAACACCATGGATCCAAGCTTTTGGCAGACTTGTCGTACTTTGGGCTTTTGATTGGCGCTTCGCCAGTGATTGGGTTCGGTGAGACCGCTGAAGGCCGGGGGTGGTCCTCGCTCCCACGCGTGAGACGCATGGCTTCAACCAGCCGGGCTCCTGGAGGCAAAGTGCTTTATGTGTGACTTGCTGCCCGCTGTTATGTCTGTACATACGATTGGCCTGGCGCATGACGACATAGAACCTGACAATATTAATTGCGCTGTGGGCGGAAGAGACATTGTATTTGATTGATTACAGCTCCGTTTCCACGCCTGGTGATCATTGCCCCATGTCCTGCGTTCTATTCAGCGACATCATGACATACTCGTGGGATGTCTTTGCGACTGGCCGGGTGCTGCAAGAATTGGAAAAGGAAGGGTTGAATCTGCGCACCTGTGGCAAGCGCTTATGCGCTGAAATGTGCAAGGGCCTGGCTAAAGAGCGTTCGCGCTTGCAGCAATGTTTGTCAAGGCTGCTATGATTTGTGATGCTTTAGACTTTGGAGAATCAAAAAAGTGTCTGACTTAAACTGTGTCAGAGTTCTTTTATGTTCTTTTTGGGCGGTCCATGCCTCGACTTCCCTAGTTGTTGGGTGACATTCGGTGCCTGTTGCGTGGAAGATCGAAGACCCTGATGTGGCCGGACTCACGTTTGAACTACACTGGAGTCCCAAAGGGACACTTGGAAGGTTCGTTCTTTTGGTGAGATTCTATGATTTTTATTGTGAATCATGATTCATGATTGTTCCTGTAAGGATGCAGGTATGTTCCTTTGAACATGGGCTTTGCACTGGAGGATTCTATGGTATTCATCGTCAGAGCCGATGGGTGGCACGTCAAAAATAAACCCAATCAGTAGACGGAGAAAGCAAACTCATGGCCTGGCTGCTCGCCTTTTCCTTACCTCACGACGACCGGTCTTATGGACTCACAAAACTTCTATTTGATGTAATGTGTTTCCAGCTTTCGTTCAGAGAGTCCCAGGCAGAAATGCCTCGGCTCAGCAGTAGATGCTTCGGTGCACAACCCCCCCCCGGTCCGGGAAGGCGAGGCTTTTCGCCTCCTGTTGCCAGGGGCCAGTGAGCCCAGCTGGATATCCTGGAACAGCTGGAGGCTTGAGCGCCACGCCACAGGCGCAGGCGCCTGGCGCGCGCCGGCGTCGCATGGTGTTGCATGGATGACGCGCAGATCGTGTCGCACGGTGTGTTCCCAAAGCAAAATTCAAATGTTTATGGATTTGTGGGGTTTCTTGCACATTTTTTGTGATCCAAAAATGTGTGTGTTATGTGTGGTGATGTTTCATGATCCATTCTCCAGGTATTGGAGGGCAATGCCAAAACCCGGTCCCCCCAACTAAGAAAAATATCTGAACGAAACATGAAGAACTCCTGCAGCGCAGACTGGGCACACCACACAAACAACCAAAAATATGTTCACTTTTATTTTCATCATGTTTTACATAATTTAGTTGTTTCTTCAATCCACCTGTATTCTCGTCTCAGCAAGTCGCGCATCCTCCTCGCCAGCAAGTCGACCGTTAGGCCCGCGTGCCCAGGCCTTGGCCAGTGGAAGTTTCTTGCTGGGCCTAAGAACTCTGGGTTTACCGATGGTCCGAGCCTTAGCACCGATGCTCCGACTTCACCATTTCGCGACGGATCGCAGGTGAGCGATGAAACCTATAGGGGACCTTTTGAAGCTTTGCGGGGACCTTGTTCAATCAGTTCATATATGGTATGATCGGATCGATATTGAATGATCAGCCTTTATGTCGAGAGATCAAACTGGAAGAGGCGTCCTTTGCAAGCAACGACTCTTGTCGAGTGATGAATTTGGGCAACGACGTCATCGAGTCACCGCGAATGACTCGACGCGTGATTGAATTCCAATAGCGCTTGCGAGATTGGGCGGGATCGAAGCACATATTCCAATTTTATTGGGCCCTGCTATTTGGTGAGCATCCCCAGTTTTTAAATGTGCTTTGGTTTGCGATGGCTAAGTTCTTGTTCAATCTCTTTGCAATAGGCCTTGTCAATCTTGTTTGTGCCCCTCGTGCAATCTTGCAAGACGAGACCGTACAACGGCGAAAGATGAGCAAGGGAGAGGAAAAACCCTGGACAGGGGGGTTCTGCTTAAAGACCAAAAACATCGTGCGGTGTTCAACACGACAGTTTTTGCATGTTTTTGCATTTTTGGTTGGGAAGGAAGCCAGCAAGCGCTGTACTACGCACCCTCTGTAGCTATAGAGCTATTGATCTCCATCAAGACACCAAAACTCCCTTTCGAAGATGTTTTTGAGCTCCAGCAATTTGCAACCACCGGCGACCAAAGCACGGATTACTATCACAGCCGACTTAGCTGACCCCAAAAAAACAAAAACTGCATGTCCAGTCTTGCTTCCCCTACACGTCCCGTGACCCAACTCTTGGGATGCAAGTCACCCATGTACACATGGGTAGAGCGTAGTGGTCGCTGCCAGCTTTCGCACTGAGCCGCCACGGCGACTTTCGGTGTGGATCGATTTAACTGAGGTGGTTGCATGTGTGGGAAAGATCGCTGGCCCTGCCTGGGGATTGGTCTTGGCTGCGGACAGATTTTGTTTGTTTTTTCTGCGGACGGAATTGGAGAAATGCGGAGAACATGGACCTAGAGAATGATTCTGCTACTGTCAGTGTTTGTTTTTTTGTTCTTTTTTGACGGATGGATGGGTTTCAAGCGGATGTGGATGTGCGTTTTGCTTAATTAGCTTCATTGAATGTAGTGTATTTGTTTCTTCTTCAATGGGTTTTTGACAGTTCTTTTGATGTGATAGATGATGCGACGAGTACAAAGCTTCAGGTGTGTCATCAAACCTCACAGGGATGATTCGTGGAGGTGTGCTGTTTGTAGGAGTGCTTTGTTTTGTATGTCGACATGTTCCCGTCGACATCAGCATCGCGATCAGATCCAGACAAGGATCACTAGTAGGTTCAATTCCATTGTTGAAAGCAGTTGATCGTGCGCCTCCCAGTGCGGCCCGGCACTGACATAGACCAAACGTACTGGGACCCTGCGCCTGATCCAGCTGGGACCTCCGCACGGACTGGTGACGTTCTGCGACCGTTTTGGTGACTTCGACATGTCCTGTGTAAGCAGTTGGAGTTGAAATGATCAAGTCAGGGTGCAAATCAACTGACAATCGCTAGACTGCAGCCGGCTGCAGGTCTTTCCGCAGTCTAGCCTTCCTAGCCTAGCCTTGGTGCAAATCAATATCATCGGCTGAACGGCTGAAGAGTGGGTTTCATCCACATCCCGAACCGCAGGACTATCGCATTGTCCGGGAGCTTAGAGAAGCGGCAGACGTGACACAGCTTTGGCAGCTAAGAGATCTGAAAAGGAGGGAGCTTTGCTTTTGCCTGATTGG
Organism: Durusdinium trenchii; assembly: GCA_963970005.1. Lineage (NCBI taxonomy): Eukaryota > Dinophyceae > Suessiales > Symbiodiniaceae > Durusdinium > Durusdinium trenchii. The sequence goes on from CAXAMN010000070.1 coordinate 443,884, forward strand.
GACGTTTTTCCCAATCAGGTCACAGTTTCTGGAATATGTCCAGTGTCCTCAATAAGACTCTACAAGTCGAAACTCCTCGCCCGGAATGGTTTATACCAAAATGAGGTGCATAAACCTTCGCGGGGGGGGACAGAGCGGAGAGCTGGGAGAGCCGCCGGACGGACGGAGCTGCCGCTCGGGACTTCACGAAGCGGAGGCCGCCTCGACGTCCACCTTCATCTTGCCCATCTGGGGCCCTCCGGAGTGCTTCGGCGATTTGGTAGGCCACACCGCCCGGGGGCCCAAAGAGATCCAGTCCGTAAAGAAGATGCTTTGAGCTCTTAGGTTCAGACATATATGAGACATTCATAGATATAGACAATAGATAGATAGATGGATAGATGGATAGATAGATAGATATATATATATATTGATAGATAGATATGAGTTGAGTCAATTGAGACTTCGCATCGAAGCAATATCCACAGAGTATCCATTCCCGTCATCATGTCCTTTCATATGTGGGTGATTAAACAAAGCTGACTATGGGAACAAGGCTGTTTCAGCAAGAGTGGATGCAGCAATATCTGTGGCATTTTCTGGGATGACTGACACGGGAAACCAAGAGGGGTCCCCACCGCCGCATCTGGTCGTTGCATCATTATATATGACCACTCTTAACATATCTTAACAGCCGAAATCAAAATGCCTGCCATCTGCACAGTCGAACATGCGAACGAACAGATCTGTCGACCTGCTACCTGTCTCGACCTTCTTACCCGCTTCGTCGTCGAGCGCGTCTTCCGTCTTCCGCCCTGAATCCGTCGCTCCGCGTGGCTTCTCAGAGCGCTCCTGGGGCGCGAACGCTCTGCAGGTGGCCATGCAGCTCTGCTACAACCAGGGCCCTGTCCGAAGCGCCCAGATACCGCCGGGTCGGAAGCGCGAGACTGACCAGCGGGCAGTTGCGAGACAGGTGTCTTTGGAGTTTTTGGGATTGCGATGTCGTTGGAGGTGAGGGATTTACATGGGACTTACGAATTTGCCACGCTTTTGGGCGTGAATTCAGGTGAATTCTCCTTTGTGTATGGTGACAGGCCGTCAAAGCAAAGTCATTGACCTGAATTTTCTGGGTGTGCAAGATGTCAGGTGCTTAATTGCACAACTTGGTCCGGAAGACCACTTGGCAAACCTGAAATGACTTGAGGCATAGGGACCTGCGAAAAATGTCTCTCAACTGTTGAACTGTCCATATGCATCCCCAGAATTTTCAGAACATCACTGTAGAGAAATTGCTGGATCGTTTCACCCAATCCACGGCCCAAATCCATGGCCCATGCACTCACCACCCACTACAGCTGAGGTGAGTGCCCTGACCATGTTGGAGTACGGTGTGATCCATCAGTGCCAACGAGGTCCCTTTGCCGCTTTCACGTGCGTGGCCGGCGCCTCTTTGTTTCGGCGGCGGTCCCTATCGATCCGAAAACGAGTCGCTTCCGGGCTGGCACTGGCCGCACTGGACCTGAAGCCATGACTAGCTCCTGACTGGCCCTGTGCAGTCATGTCTTGACTGGTTTAGAAACCGAGGGGTTGAGCGGGTCGGTCGGCGGGCGGCTGAGACGACTCTCGTCTCTCTCGGTCACTGCGGTGTCAGGAGAGGAGGAGACCCAGTCCTCTGCCGCAGAGGTTGCCAGGAGCATCGGGGGTGGTGGCAAGGAGCATCGGGTGTGTTTAGTTGATGGTGTTGATGTAAACCCTAGAAGTCCAAGGACTATTTAGGGTACCACCCAAGTAAAGGAAATTCCTGAACACGGGTCATCCAACGCCCAGGTTTAAGATAGTATTGGACTTCCAGGGGTTTATGTATTTGTTGTGTTTGTTTAAGGATTATTGTTTCTTGGAAGGTCAGCGCGGACCTGGCCAGCACCTGTGACCCAAGTGTACCCAACAAACACCACCAGAACCATGCAACATATACTACATTTGAACCAGAACAAGGGACATTTGCAGAAAGCGGTTATTTGCAATGAGGCTGATTAACTAGTCTATATTTGAGGTTCTGAATGAAAGTTAAAGGGCTTTTGTTTCTTGGTTCCTTCAACAAGTTCTGGGAATTGGGGTCAGGTGCCCAAGTAAACTCCCTAATCATTGGTGTTCAACCCAACACACATCTTACTTTTCAATTTTTGTGGAAAAAAAGAACTGAGAAGGTAGAGTTGCTTCGTGATTTCCCACTGAATCATGTTCACCAAGAGGAGTACGATCGCACACTCTCGCACACTCCACGCACCTCACCCGGGCCGGAGGCGGATTGCATCCACACCCAGCTTGGCCGCGAACCTGGCCACGAAACATCAAGAAGCGACCTGATACGTTTGGAGCAGAACCTACCCAGTCGGCGGTGTGTTTTTTGCCCACTCAAATCCGTGGAAAAAGACAAATCCTTTATTTCCTGGAAAACGGAGAACTTCAGGATGCAAAACCCTGCAAAGTGCTGCTTACTCGTCCTGAATTTCAATGACTTGGACAAAATCCACACGATTTGTCTGGCTTTTGGTTGTGTCCACAATTTTGTAGGTGATCATTTCTGAAATTGCAGCACTACAAGAGGAAATGAGAAACTCGAGACTTGATGTGATGTGTTTTTTTTTTGACGTTTGGTGACATGTCTCTTCCTTTGCAGATCTCTTGTCTCTTGTGTCTCCTGGATCTACTGATATGACAAAAAGAGGAACTAAGAACCACATCAAACAAGCAAGCGGATGCAAGTGGTCAAGTCCATACCACGAATCCATACCAGAATATATGCTTCATCACGAGCTCGCGTGTCATCGCTGAGGCCTGTCATCAGAGCACGACGATGTTGAGCCCCGCGATTGAAAAATACGCCTCCATCGTCGCACGTGGAGGTGCCACCGTGGATGGAGCTTTGCAGCGACCGAGGGACTGTCAGCGCTGTGTGCCAAGCAGAGCTGCGACCATGGCAGCAGACAAAGAAATATAGATCCCAAGCCTTCCATGGGACTGACATTAGTTACATTTATACTGTCATTGACCGTCTCATTTACCATTCATGTGGGTAATTATTCCAGTCCCATGGATGGTTTGGGGATGGTTTGGGGATGGTTTGATGACTAGGTGATCCTATCGGTGTGACATGGTGAGGAACACAGTCCAACCCCATCCAGTAGGAGTCGGAGGGATTGGAATCTAACTGGGAGAGCTCCAACTTCAATTGGTAAAACCGTAAGAAGGCAACCCAAGCGTTTATGGTGGACTCGACTTAAAGTCAATCAAGGTGTTCAGCCTGTCCAACACATCTATGGTCAATCAGAAGAGAGTCTAATCAGATGATAGAACATAGGAGGCTTTTTCCACTCGAGGTCAATCAAGGTCTTCTCCACTCAAGCTCAAACAATGTGTTCGCTCACGGTGGTCAGTCAGAGGTTCAATTTCTTTTTGACGTCTTTGAACATAATGAGGACTATCTCTCCCAAAAATCATGAGATGCTTGTTGCGATTTTTCTGAAGGCGTCCGTGCTTAGCCGGGTCTTTCCCCGGCTGCCGTGGCAGGGAAGCTTAGCAGATGCAGTCAGTTCGTCCTTCCACCAGTGGGAAATAGACATGGACTCTGCCATGACCACCTCATTAGCTCCATCACATGTGAGCGCACGTGAAAATTCAGCACCCCATGGCGTCGAATGTCGTATTCTTGGAGTTTGGGTCCGTGGAAAAAGCACAAGTCCCAGGAGTCACAAAGGGGTGGTGTTTAGTCACCAAGTGATTGGATCATGGGCACCCCTAACCTCCATGGATCGCACCCCATCTTGTGACTCCTGGTCCATCAGTTTGGATTTTGGGGGTGGGTTCGCTGGTGTCCACTCTCCATGGCAGGCTCAACGGTGTAGACCGGGAGGCTGGTAGACTGGTCCATTTCCGAACCGAACTCAAGGGGTTTGTTGCCTGGGAGGTCTCCCTATTTGAGCTACACACCCAATGAGCGTTTGAGACATCTGATGTGGTGATGCTTTGGGTTTGGCCTGGGGGAGATCATCCGGCGCAGACTGGGTCAGTCCGCCCAGTGTCATGGAGCGGAAGTTCTTTCGGCGTGCCGAGAAGACCGGGTTGATCATTTGTTATGGTTTTTTCTGCTTTGGCAGATCTTGAGCATTTGATCAGCCTGCTTTGCTCCAAGCTTGAAACCGCAGCTGTTCAAGTCATTCCAGGTCTTCGACCTGACTGTCGGTCCAAAAAAGAATGTTTTGGATACGGCCAAGATATTCAAAGGCACACAGGTGAGTACTTCCACTGCGGCAGAAGCATTGCTTGAAGTGATTCAGTTCAAACAACTATATACATTGACTCAAGATCTTTCGCACATGTGGTCAAAACTCAGAAGCTAGCTAGCCCTTGCATATGCTGAAGAATTCAGTTTTCCGCATGTCCACGCCTTTCCTTTTGGTTTGTCATCCTATTCACACACGAATTCAAATCAGAACTGAACCCAGCTTTTCAGCCTGGCCGGCCTTGAATTCCCGGGCCTTCCGACCGCCCCCGATTTCGGCGCAGACGTCCGGGGACGGTCGATGCTCATGTTGGTGGGCTACGAAGATTTCCGCTGGGACACCGCAGTGGCATCCGATTGGCGATGGCCAGCTGGAGGAGTTTGTATCTATTTGGCTGTGGTCTTTGCACTGGGCTACTGGGCTTGGTGTTTCTTCGAACTTAGGGGATACAGGGCTGAGTTGTCAACAGCCAGGTCCGCATACGGAAGATGTCATGTCATGAATGATTGCGGTACAGCGTTCTTTTTTGTTGCTAAAGGTAGGTTTCGACAGTAGCCAGGATATTGACAATTTGTCCCAAACCAAACTTGAGTAACTATAGGAAACATTGCAGGCAGGATACTTCACTTATGTTTGCTTTTCTTATCCTCCATTAGTGGAAAGAACCGGGTTCTACAGTATGCGCCTTCAACTCGGGCCGTTTGGGACTTTGCGGCACTTGCTTGTATAGCCCTGACCGTGGTCAAGGCCTTCTGATGAAGAATTCCAAGCCATTCGACCTTCAACAAGTGACTGTCTATCACAACTTGCTCTTATCCATCAGCTCACTCGTCACTGGGCTTCTTTGGTGATTTTTGCGAGGTTCCAACGGCATGGGTGGTTTTCTTCCAAAAGTCAAGATGTCATGACTCCTCAACTTCAACTGGTTGGTTGTTGGTTGTGCTTGAACGGAGTGTCAAAAGGTGACCGAACAAGCTCAGGGAAAAACAGATGAGATGCAACGGTTTGTCCAAGACTATGACTGTCCTGGATTTTGAAGTTGGGGGGGCGAGCATGCGAGACCCCTTTTCAGTCTCGAATGTTCTGCCTGGCGAGACCCCAACAAGAACGGATTTTGAGTTTCGACTTTCTGCCCTCTTCACAAAACTATTGGAAAGTCCCCCGAATGGTGGCACTAGGGACGGCACAGGGGATGACAGTCATTTTCCGAACATGATATTGGAAATTTTATTAATTATAGTGATATTTTGTCGGATGTCATATGATATCAATCCCAAACATGATATTGATGATATATTGATGCTACTAATACAACGCAATTGATGATGTGCATCACCGTTGGTTCCGAAAACGCCTGTTTACAAGGGGAAGGCAGGAGCAGGGGGACCGTCCTTGACGAAAAATCGGTTCCGGAAGAAGCATACATGTTGTCTAGTAGCTTGTGACAGCTTGTGGGTTGCTATGTTACTTGAAGCATGTTCAACCCCAACGGTTCTCTTCCTTCAACCAACTGTTTTGTTCATGTTCCAAAGTGAGCTTCTGGGCCACTCCCGTTTTGGCATGTTTTGGACCGGTGGCCGGGCCATGTGTCCAGCATCACACCAAACTCGGTTTGGCGAAAAGTCGGGAAATGTCGTAAACACAACGTGAGCACAATGTGAACAGCTGGACAAACAGTTTTGTTGAATGAACTCGTCATCGAGTCATCCATGGTATCCCAATATAGAAGATCCCAAGCACAGGAATCCCTTCCAAAGCATGTCATAGAACGCTATGATGTTTCTTTTTGCTATTTTGTCGGGAACTCCGAACACCATCGGTTCAACGAATGCAGGTGATGTTCCTGGGCACGGTGCTTGAGCTCTTGCGCAGATGGTCTACATCCCACGACTTTCAGTGGTTCTTTTGTGAAGATCCAAAGGCACTGGCCGTTGGGCCACTGTACTTCTGGTCTTATGTGTACTACTTGAGCAAGTACTATGAGATGCTGGACACTGCGCCAGGGTTTGCCAGTAAGTTGATTTCTTCTGAAAGAAAGGACATGTTTATTTGCATTAATAACTATATGGGAACCTGTGATAAGAGTTGATTCGTGCGTTTTTTGAGGAGGTGTGCTGCTCAGTCGGTAAGTCTTAGACTGCACCAGCGCAGTCAAAGACAGTCTAATACAAGTTCTTCTCACCCGCCAGCCAGCCCGCCCTCTCCCCACCCACAAGTTGTGGGAATTCCATGCGCTTGATGCGCAACTCTGCCGGTGAATCAAACAGTCATTCGTCAGTGGATGCGACTCAGTTTTCAGAGGCATGTTGATTGAACAATCTCGTGATTGAGAAACCCAACTGTTTAGACGACAGAAGCTCCTCCAGGTGGATTCTCCAGCTGGATGAATCCAGCCGGGTCGATTCTCTCCCTCAGAAGCTCCACCAGGTGGAGTCCAGAGAAGCACGTCCAGCCGCGTTCGAACCAAGAAGCACGTCGCCTCATGTCACCTCATGGTGCGCTTCGCCGTTCAGGTGCTGGTGTTGTTGCAGAAGAGCCGCGTGCCCCACTTCAAACTCCAGGCGCGCGCGCGGTCCGGCGATTCCCGTCCGGCGGGTTCCCGACCGGCGGACGGCGCCACGACCGGCTCCGGAGCCGGGTCGTTCGGCCGGGACCGTTCGGCCGGTCCGGGGAGATGTTGGGAGTCATTGGGCGGTCGGAAGACCTTCCAATGGGCCCACGCCAGGCGTAGATGGCGTAGCTGGTCAGGTAGGGATCCGTACCGAACCTCAGGTGAGGTATTGACCGGTACCCTCCTGGCACCGGTCTACATAACGGTGTCGAACACATCCACCGAAGCTGAGGTTCGGTACGACTGGATGCCTAGGGATCAGGTTACCTGGACCTTCAAAGGGTTCAATGGAGTAGTGAGCTCGGGGCGAAACCAGCCAGGTGACCCGGAGCAAATCAGGTGCTGGTCAAGTAGCAGATCACGGCCGATGAGGGGATTGTTTTGTTTTACTTTTTCTGAATGGTCCTAATCGATTGCAACCTATCGCAACCACAAAACAGAATTCGAAGTGTAGAAATATCTTCTGGGGATGCGGAAAACTGGTGCAATCAGTGGATAACCTTGAAACCATTTTTTGGGGTGGTTTTTCCTCCACTAACCCCGAACCGGTGGAAAAAGGTGACGGTAACCGGGGGGTCAGTGGGCCAGCCGCGACGCGCGAGTCCTGCGTGCTGCTGCAGGTCTATCATCATGCGGCGGTGGTTCCAATGGCCTGGCTTTGGTGCGAATGTCAGCAATCACTACAGTGGGGAGGACTACTCTTCAACACCTTGGTGCATGTGGCCCGGGAGAAGAGAACAAACCAATATCCGTTGTGTGAGACCGGGAGAATTCAGGTCGACCGTTTGGGCAAGAACTAGCTCTTTTTGACAAAGTTTGGATTTAAGAGAAACTCCCATGCACATGAAAATAGTGAACCACGTCCTGCAGTCAATGACCTCATTTTACTGGTCGCGGTCATACCAGAACACTACTTAAGGATGTAAAAGGCAAGATTTTACTGGGTCTTTGGACTTGTAGGGACACATATATATGGCAAGGTTTTCCAGACACCAGAGCATCCACTTCCTCACTGATCCATGTTCCAGCTTTCGTGTGGAACATATACATCTCGCGACGAGGTTCGAAAAGCAACGCATCACCCTGTTTAGGTTCCCTGAAGAGGGAGCTCTGGCTGTTTTGCCTTGTTAGCCTCGAATATTTAAGAGCGGTGGGTGGTCAAAGTCCAATGTCCTTACAAATCCAACACCGGCCTTAACACCCCCCCAGCATCCTCATATGATAATGTATGGTGCATTCCTCAAGAATACAGGTGGCCGAAAGGATTAGTTGTACAAGCGTGATGCTGTGAGCTTTTTGTTGGTAGGATGCCGGTCGTTGGAAAAAGAGTTGGGTGGGTGACTAATTCCTGAAGCAACAGCTCGTGTTTTACAGTGAGAATGAGGTGATTATGTATCACTACTATGCGATGAAGATCTTAAAACGTCCTACGCCATGGAAGAAGTGGATTACCAAGCTGCAAATCTTGCAGTTCGCCACCAGTTTTGGTCTGTTGGGCAAGACTTTGTGGATGAGCTTTGGTCAGGGTGCCTCCTGTGCGGGGATGAAGGCTTTGCTCTACAATTGCATCTTCAACGCGACCTTGATCATCCAATTCATCGACGTGGACAAACAGAACAAGGACAAAGAGAAGAAGCCAAAGTAGCCTTCTGCCTGAGTCTTCCGCGAGCGTTTTCACGAAAGGTAGCCCTTTAGGGGATACCTTGAGTTTGTCTTGCGAAGCAAGTGTTGGGACGTCCGGGTCTAATAATTGATCGCTCAATTCAGACCCCCCCCCCCCCCCTCCCCCCCTCTAAAATCAATTCTCTCCTGGAGATCGTCTTCGTGAGCCTCTCATGATTTCAGGATAGTTGAAACCCTCTTGAACATTCAGAAAGAGTGAATATGAAATTCTAATCACGAAAGGTGTTCTGTGAAGCGCGTCAATTCTCTCCTGGGGAGCGTCTTCGTGAGCCTCTTATGGTTTCAGGATAGTTCAAATCCTATGATGTTCTGATTCAATGCTCACCGATGATCTGAGCCATGGGGCAAGTTTGTTTTCCTAAGAATCTTTTTGAACATTTCGAGAGCACATGTTTGAACATTTAAAGTGTGTCAATGTTGCGAATGCACATGTGAGATTTGTTTTCCATTTTGCAATGCATTTCATGATGAGAGCGGATAGATGACATTCGAGTCACACCGCAATCGAATTTCAATTCTCAAATCCGGCCGAAGGGCCCTTGAGTCACGTTCGGCGACGACCTTCGCCACCCGTTGGCATCGTGAGAAAGGACGCATCGCGGCCTTCGAGTTCTTTTTGGTTGCTTGGAACTTCGTGAGTTCAAGTACTTCGAGATTGGTAGCGGAGCCCAAGACGATCCTCCCGGAATTTGACCAGGGTGAACTTTTTGTTTGAAGACGCCTATAGGGTAATCCTGGCCGGTGAGAATTAGATCATCTTAAAGATCACGTTCAGCAAGGCAGTCACAAATGAGTGGTCAGCAAAGAAGACAACGAGATAGACCAGAAGGTGAACAACCAGTTGATGTCCCCATACCTCCTTCTCCTCCACGTGCAGCGAATGGAGCTAGTCCAGGAACTCCTTCCTCTGGATCCAATAACTATCGTGGATTGGATAGTGGCTTGGCAAAGGCCGCACCATCGGCCGAGGGGCTAACGCAAAGTGGCTATCGCAGCTACAGAAGACGATTGGAATTGTATGCCCTGCAGTGTCGTCGACGCTCAACGGACGCTGAGATTGAAGGTGCTCTTTTGGTCATCAGCCTCCTCAAGGACACTGTTTGTGATGCAGCAGAACAAATAGATTTGAAAGAAATCACAAGTGGAACAAATCCGTTCGCACCTTTGTTCACCATGATGGACCAGCTATTTCAATATGAAGAACAAATTGAGGTTCCATATCGGTGTGAAGAGTTCTTTCAAAGCTTCAATCGTCAGAAGGGAGAAGAAATGCAGGCATATCTCATTCGCCACCGCACTGCTTTGAAGAAACTTCGAGAGGTCAAGATCGACATCCCACCACTTCTTGCTGGATGGCACTTGTTGACCCGAAGTGGAACTCCAAAATGGACACACGTGCAAGTGAAAGCATTGTGCAAAGGCGAGCTTGACTATGAAGAGGTCCAACGAGCTTTGCTTCGAATGTTTGGTGGAGATCACAAACCAAACACCAAGGACATTGGACCTGTGGCCAAGTCATCCAAAGATGAGTTCTTCTACGAGGAAGACTATGATGAGGAGTTCTACTACGAAGGAGAAGAAGAAGATGATTGGCATGAAATCTACTATGAAGGTGATGAAGATGAAGAAGAAATCCCTGAGGAGCTTGAAGAAGCATACGAAAACATGGATGAAGCCTACATCTCCTACTTGGAATCAAGAAAAAGAATGAAAGAACTTGCCTTGGCTCGTGGCTTCTATCCCGTCGTAGCCATTGGTCCTGACTTCGATCATGGCAAAGGAGGCAAAAGCGAAAGAAAGGGAAGCTCAAAGGGCAAAGGAAAGAGTAAAGGAAAAGGAAAAGGAAAAGGCAAAGGAAAAAGCATGTTTCCTCGACGCCCAATGCGTGGTCTTCGAAAGCCACCATCATCGTCGACTACTACCTCCTCCGAGTTGAGATCGACCCTGACCGGTTCAAATTCTTCTCATGGACCGAGGTTCAAACGATACCGAGTGCAAGCACAAGGTGTCAAAGAAGTTGGAGGTGAAGAAGTGACCATGGTGGAGGAACTAGCGGAAGAGTGCTTTCAAGAGGACATCTTCTTTGCCACCCTTGCTCCTGTTCATGCAATTGTGGATTCAGGTGCAACCAGAACATTGGTCGGAGAAGAAGTGTGGAAAGAATGGATCGAGCACTATGATGAAGGCCTACTTGGATCTCTCCGTACTCAGGCACAAAAGCGATCCTTCAAGTTCGGCGGCGGAGAGATGCTTGAATCCAACTACGAAATCTCCTTCAACGCCTTGGTGAAAGGTCAAAAGTTGCCCATCACGGTTTCAGTGGTACCTGGGCACACTCCCTTCCTGTTGGCGAGACCTGTGCTGGAACAATGGGGGGTGAAACAAGACTACGCCAGTGGCAACATGAAGGTGGCTCAATCCGAATGGTTTCAACCAAGTCGTGGACAAAAAGGCCACTATGTCTTGAACTTGTTGGAATATCATGAAGACGAACAAGAGATGAACTACATCACGGAAGAAGAGGTCTTGATCTCGACAAGTCCACTGGAAATTGAACCGCCCTGTGAGACAGAACCGTCTGACATTGCAGAGCAGATCCTCATGGAATCCGAAGCAAATGAAGTTGAAGAGATTTCTCAACAAGTTTTGCAGCGCCTTCAACAAGAAAGAAAATTGATCTTCTTTGAGGTCTATGTGGATGAAGGCAACCTGGCTACAGAACTGTTGAAACGCTTTCCAGACTGTGAGGTCGCTACTTTCAGCCTACCTCACTGGGACTTTGAAAAAGAAAATGACCGAAAAGCATTCCTTAAGTTGGTGAGAGAACAAAAGCCTCACTTCATCTGGTGTGCACCACCGTGTACGAAATGGTCACCAATGCAAAGGCTCAACATGATCAAGGCCGAAAAGCTAGCCTACATCCTGGAATTGCAAAAGCAAGAAGAAAAGCAACATTTGAAACTGGTTTTGGATGTCACCGACATCTGCAACTGGGAGATCAATGCCGGCATGGCCATGGAGCATCCTCATTTGGCTATGTCATGGAAGACGAAAACCTTGGAGTCCATGGATGGTTATGATGCAATCTGCAACCGATGCAGGACCGGCTTGTGCTACTATGATCGCATGGGAAACTATGTCGGAAAGGTCAAGAAACCTACGAGGATTCGCACAAACAGCCAAATGGTCTTTGAAGCACTTGACCTTCCATGTGAATGTCTTCCTGGAGAGCATGTTGCTATGGATGGAAAAGCAGAAAGCCTGAAGAAAATGCAAAACTACGAAAGAGGTTTCGTGAAACGAGCAGCAAATGCCATCTATCAGGAGATGGAAGAACGATGGCGACAAAGAGAGATAGCCAAGATCTATATGGTTGAAGAGCAGGATGAGAAAAACAAAGTAAAGAATGCATCCAACATCACTGAGGAAGAGAAGAAGCTGATGAAGACCCACAGCAAGCAGAACCTACAAGTCATCAGCAAACTGCACAAGCAACTTGGACATCCAGGTGTAGATCGGATGATCAAAACGCTCAAAGATGCAGGTATGGACGAGTCTCTGATCCGATGTGCAAAAGACTACAAATGTGAAGTATGTGAGCAACAGGCACAAAGGAAATTGGAGAAACCAGCTTCATTGCCTCAGGCCAGCCACTTCAATGAATGTTTGGAAGCCGATGTTTTTCACATCCGCTGGAATGGAGAAAAGCGAAAGGTTTTGGCCATCCTCGACATCTACTCCAAGTACGAAATCAATGCTGTGTTGGAGAGAGAAACTGAAGAAGTTGAACTGAAGATACTTCGTGAACAATGGATTCAGACTTTTGGTCCTCCAGAACGATTCCGAACAGACCAGTCAGGAGCACACATGAGTCAGAAGTATCTGGACTTCTTCGACCAATACAACATCAAGCTGATCCTCGTACCCAAAGAAGCTCACTATAGAATGGGATCAGTGGAAAGACTCCACGCAGTGAGAAGAATGCAGCTGCTCAAGATGCAACAGGATGAACCGAATGTGCTCCTTGAAGAAGCTGTTCCAGTTGCTTGTCATCAACGAAACCGCCTTCGTTCAGTGCATGGTAGCTCACCATACCAAATCGTTTTTGGACACAATCCTCAATCGAACGGTCTTTGTGATGAACCGCACTTGTCCAAACCGCTCGATGACACGGAACAGCACCAAAAAGATCAAGCACTTCGGTACTCAGCAGCCAAAGCATTTTATGAAGCCAACAACAACCAGCTGCTCAAACGTGCACTTCTTGCCCGGCCACGGTCTGAACATGTGGCCGCCAGCCTTGGCGATTGGATCTACTACTGGAGACAGGGGGAAAACAAACTTGACCCTACTCGCTGGCGTGGCCCTGCATTGGTCTGCGCCATAGAGCCCCGCAAGAACGATGACGGCCGCATCCGAGCTTCTGTTTACTGGGTTGCTCATGGCTCCAGTTTGGTGCGTGTTGCAAGTGAGCATATTCGTGCCGAGGTGGCTCGAGAAAGAGTTCATCGCCTGGAAACGCAACCTGACACAGCTGTTTCGAACAGTTTGGTTCATCGAGTTCGACAAGCTCTGACCCCTGTGCAGGGTCCTGTGCGTTTTCTTGATCTTGCAGGGGATCCCACCTTTTCGAATGCAAAGGCTGAAACTTCTGTCCCTTCTCTGGTACCACCAGAGACAAAGGCTGAAACTTCTGTCCCTCCTCTGGTACCACCAGAGAGTCCAGAAGTTCCAATGTCAGAACCTCAAGCCGAAGAAGAAGTGACAACAGAACCTCAGCACACTGCGGCAGCAGCAGAACACAAGACAGCAGCAGCCAGCACGGCAGCAGTTGAAGTAGAAACAAAAGAAGACCAAGATCCAAGTGGCCGAGGAAGATCAAGAAGCCCTCCACCTCATGACTCTCGGCACAAAGACTTTGAAAACCTGTATGAGTCCTACAACAAGGCACGTCAACTTGATGGCCTCCCGCCTGTTTCTCGAGATGATCATCAGCTGAAAAGTCAATATGACATGCTGTATGGTGAGGAAGTTGACTGGCTGGACGAAAATTTCATGGCCACTTCATTCAGTGAGAAAAACCTCACCAAAGAGCAGAAAGAAGAGTTCGCCGAAGCTCGCAACAAGGCTTTGGATGTCTGGTTTGAGAATCAAGCATGGCGACCAGTCGATGCCTCCGAAGCCCAACCAGGCGAAGCAGTACCAGCAAGATTTTTGCAGCGCTGGAAGGCAACAAAAGAAGGGCAGAAAGCAAACGCCCGAATCATCATACAGGGATTCAAACATCGTGATGTGCTCGAAGACACTGTAGATAAGGAAGCTCCTACTTTGTCCATGGTTGGTCGCAGCTCCATTTATCTTTTTGCAGTGGTTCGTCAGCTCAAGCTGTGGAGTGCTGATGTGAAGACTGCTTTTCAACAAGCAGACAACATCGAACAAGAAGCCCGAGTGTTCATACAGCCCTCAGCTGAGATTCGACGCCTCCTGGAGAGAAAGATTGGATTGAAACCATGGCAAATCATGCGTGCATCCAAGCCCGCTTTTGGTGATTGCAGAGCTCCAAGACAGTGGAATGCAACTGCTCATAGGTGCTTGACTGAGGAACTTGGCATGATCCCACACCCTTTGGATCGTTGTGTGTACCTCAGCATTCGAGCTGCATATGAATCTGATCCAGCTTTCGAAGTGTTCCAATGGAATGGGGTCCCTAGCATTGTTGACGGCATTTTTGGACTCCATGTGGACGACTTCATTGGTGCTGGTGAAGGTTTCTGCAGTGAGCATGATTTAAAAAAGGAATGTCCCAATGAAGAGTGTTTCCTCAACCGCATCCTGCGTTTGGCTCAGCGTTTTCGTTTTGGTGCATGGGATTTTGGAAATGGCTCAAAGATCATCTTTTGTGGTGCTGAACTGCAACAGTCGCTAGACTACTCCACCATTTCGGTGAGTCTGGCGAACTATGTACAAAAGGTGAAACCTATCTCATTGGACAAATCCAGGAAAACAATGACAGAGTCACCATGCGATGAACGTGAACATCGACAGTTCCGTGCCCTCATTGGTGCGCTAGCATGGCCTGCTCATCAAAGCCTTCCGGAGTTGTGTGCAAGCGTGAGCATTTTGCAAGCATCAGCAAGCAATCCATGTGTTGGTGATTTGAACCAAGCAAACAAGCTGCTTCGTTTTGCAAAAGAAGTTTCAAAAGATCACCAACTGTACATGCGTGGTTCATGTGCTTTTTCTGAGTTGTGCATTGGAGCCTATACCGATGCTGCCTGGGCCGTGAGACCCGACGGATCGAGCCAAGGTGGACTTTTGGTTTTCATTTGTTCGCACCAAGAGCTGGAATCCGGCAGCATGATGCCGCTCAATGTCTTTTATTGGAAATCGCACAAGTTGGCACGTATTTGTCGGTCAAGCTTGTCCTCAGAGGCTCAAGCAGCCGCCATTGCAGTGGATGAGCTTGAATGGTGCAAGATTTTTGTTTCCGTCATGATCGACCCCACCTTGCCGATCGAAAGTCCGGAAGCATTGCAAAAGCTTGGACCGTCCCCGCTTGTGACAGATGCAAAATCTTTGTTTGATGCTGCAAAGTCCTTGTCTCCCAGTATGAAATTGAGTGAGAAAAGAACTGCGATCGAAGTGGCCATTGTGCGAGATCGCATGAATGCTTTGTTGGGAAAATGGATGTGGGTGAACTCACACCAACAGATCTCTGACGGCTTGACAAAGCCGGCTTCCAGAGATTCCATGGCCTACATCATGAAGCGTGGCACCCATCAACTCAAGTTCAACCCCGACTTTACAGCCTCCAAGAAAGTGTCCTCAGAAGCCAAGAAAGAAGAAAGGGAAATCCATGAAGCTTTTTCAAAAGAAATGGAAGAACAACAAGCTTTTGCAGTAGAAGAGTGGCAAAAGCATGAACAAGGTCTTTGTTTACTTCCAAGTTGCTGCAAACCCCGCAACGAGAGTGATCCTCGAAACAAATACTGCAGCAGAAGGCATTTTTATGCCCATCGCAGCTCAAATAGTCATCAAGACGAATGGAAGAAGGCAGCCTTGTTTTCCGCAGCCATTTTGATGGCCAGCGAAGCGCCTCTTGCTGAAGGAGCTTTGACATCTGGTGAAGCTGAAGGATGGAGTTCACCAATCTTCATGTCCTTCATGGTCATCATGATCTTCGCATGGATCGGTCTTGAAAACGTGTTTCTGCGTTTTGGCATTGAAACCATCTTTTACAAGGCCTACCGCTTTGCAAATGAAAAGGTGACGAACCTGTTCAGAGAGGAGATGAATGAAAATGAGCAGGTTGTTGAGAATGACCAAGCTTCTGCGAATGCCCCAGTGACTGAGAATCCGCTCAATCCTCCTAGCCATGTCGTTTCCGCAGCTGTTCAGGCCGATGAGGTGATTCTAAATGCACTGACTTTGGCCCGTCGTCCTGGAATAGATTCAGGAAGCACGACTACGAACACAGAGTCGGATCTTCCAGATGAAGAATGGCATCGCTGGAGTCGCATGAAGGTGAGAGTTCAAAACGAGGCTGGACAAGGCCCATATCGTCGCCTTCTATGGGAACTTGAAAACCATGATAGCAGTCTGGACTCCCAGACAAGGTGCGTGTTGCAATCTGAGAGCTTCACCACACAGCGCTGGAGGAAGTTCAGTGAATTGCTTCGAGCTCAGGACACCTCGCAATTTTCTGATGAGCAAGTATGTCAGTGGCACCGAATGTGGAATGACAACCTGGTGTTTTTGGCTGACGTGAATCGTCGCATCGTTCGTCAGAGAAATCAGATCATTGCCTTGGAACGCAATGACCGTGTCCGTGAGCAAATCTACAACGGTGAACTGGCTGATCGAACCTGCCAGACTCCTATGACGTTTGTTGCTGGCACTCGACCAAGACGCCTGGCTGAGAGAGAACATGGTGCCTGGTACCATGTGAGTGATTTAGATGTCCTTCGTTGAAGATGACTCTAGCCGCTTTTTGAATTTTCTTCGACAGCCCTTGAAAACTTCCTTGGGCGTGTCAATGTTGCGAATGCACATGTGAGATTTGTTTTCCATTTTGCAATGCATTTCATGATGAGAGCGGATAGATGACATTCGAGTCACACCGCAATCGAATTTCAATTCTCAAATCCGGCCGAAGGGCCCTTGAGTCACGTTCGGCGACGACCTTCGCCACCCGTTGGCATCGTGAGAAAGGACGCATCGCGGCCTTCGAGTTCTTTTTCTTTGGTTGCTTGGAACTTCGTGAGTTCAAGTACTTCGAGAAAGTGCATATGAACATATATGTACGAAAGGTCGCCTCCGAGGGGATAAATCACCATGTCGAACATTGCATTTTTGTTCCTGCCTCTCGTGTTCTCTTCTCTTCCCGCTGTCCTACCTTTCGTGTCTCCCTCCTCTCAAGTTTCCGACGACTCAGGCGGACGATGCAGCAAAAAAGTGTTGGTCGTTTGTTCTCGAACAACCCAGGCGCAAGATATGGTGAATGGTAAACGCGAGACCCTCCAATCGCTCGGAACTGGTTTCATCACGAGACAAACCCATATGCCATTTTGCTTAGGGTGAGGGAGAATTCCCTTCTGTGGAATGTTTTATTGTTTCCCGGTGTCGTCCATACTGCGCACTTGACCACGAAGCCGCGATCACTTACAATGACTTGCAAGCCTCATACTCTCAAATGTTCAAGTCGCGGCGACATTCAATTTTTGAAGCGTTTACTTGGGGATTTGAATCTGTGGAGGTCGTGGCGATGTTGCGTTTAGTTGGGGAGAAGCTAAGGCAGCAGCGGCAAACAAAACAACGATCACAGCAGACAAGCGGGGAGACAAGAAGGAAGGAAGGAAGGAAAGAAAGAAAGAAGGACAGGGGCGACAGAATATACATGATGCGGTAACTAAGGTTTTCATTCTGAGGGCTTTTCTTGGTGGCACGGGTTGTGACCTCGTTCACCCTCTCGTTCACCCTCTCGTTCATCCCCGTTCCGATACCTCTCTGCAACTTGTGTGATTCAAGTAAAGTGTCCAGAGCCTGGTCCAAACAGATGTCAAGGGACCACAAGGAGATTAACATCCATTGCTAAGTCATTGCGTTTCCATGCCAGAAGCTTGTTGTGAAAGCATGAATATTGTGCTTCGGATGGAACTTCAGAACACATCAAAAACATTGCCAAATCATCGCGTTTACATGCGGGAACATCGTTTTTGCACAACATGGCTAATAAGTGACATGTCTAAATGATTGCGTTTGCATGCGGGAACATTGTATTGAATACATGAGAACTGTGTTGGGGAGAACACACCAAAAACATTCACAAATCACCGCGTTTACATGCGGGAACAACTTTTTTGCAAGGACTATGGGACCCCCCTCTTGGCGTCGCGTTTACATTGGGGAACACATGTTTTCTACTAGTATGCCGTGACTTCCGCGGTTGAGTGTATCCCCGAGCTGTGAGGGAGAATCATTTCCCCGAAAACACTCTTGAATGTGTTTTCATGTTTTCAAGTGGTCATGGTTTCACATTCAAAAATAACATGTATATATATATATATACATTCCCTGTGAACCAAAGTACTCGTTAAACTTGTTCGTTTGCAATTCATTCATACGGACGTACTTGACTTTAAAAGATCGTACTTTACTTGTCTATAAGCACCTCTAAGTAGACCGTTATATATCAACCATTTGGCTCACAGGGATTCAGGGTTGGGATCACCTGAAAACCATGCCCTGAAACGTCGGATCGGCCCTTCGTTGCAGTGGAGGGGTTCAGGCGGGCGGGCGTGGCACAGGTGACATACAAGCTCAGGAGGTATGTGGGGGACAGAACCATCCTCCCAGAAAGTTGCGACCCAACACCATTCTAAGCAAATGTTGGGGAACACTAGAGTGGTGAAGTTTTGACAGGGTGTGGATACTTCCATCGTGGAGACCCCACAACAGTTCAACCAAATTCCAAAGTATAGTACATCCATCCACACAAACATGCATGATCCCTTTCTTCCTCACCGCGGTCGTCGCTTGATGGACGCGACGGCGATGGGATCTGGAGATGAAGCACTATGAAGCGCGCTCTTCTGAAGAGATTCTAGGCTATGCATTTGGCAATTTGTTCATTTTCAATTGGCTAGCTAACTTGGCCATACCTAATTGAAGCCAGGGGTGGGTAATGTGCCACCAACACCGCTGAACAAGGAGCCTATCAGAACCGCGTTGCCTATGACGAGGATGAAGGTGCCTCTGGACGGCGATGGGACGTGGTTTTCACCTGCAGATGTTTTTGCATGTCTTTTTGTAGCAGGGTTTTCACCTGGTCCCTGGATTGTTTCTGCCATGTTCCACAGAGAGACTGCGAGGCACGCACATGTTTTTGCAAGTTTTTGTAGCTATAGGGTATTCATTTTCACATGGTCCCTGGATTGCTTCTACCACAAACAGACTGCGGCCAGGCGGAACCGCATTGCATGGCTTCTGAAGCCGAAGCTGCACATGTTCAAGCACATGCTCAAGCGATGCTTGTGGTGGCGACTCTTAGCTGCTGCTCACAGTCACAGGGTTCCATCCAGACTAGTCTAGGCCATCATCTATAGTACAGGTCAATGACCTCTGTGGTCATAGGTCATAGGTCTTTTGACTTGAGATCATGTGGCAATTGTACAGCCAAGGGCACAACTTGCCACTTGGCAATTGTACAACTTGGAGAAACAGCATCGGCGTGCTCAAGCATGTGGCCAGACACGTTTCGGGCCAGCAGTGCGAGAGCTACTTGATGATGGTGGCACGCTTGAGGCTGAAGGTGGCAAAAAAGCGCATGCGGAGGACCGAGGTTATTGAGACAAGCTCCATGCACGAATGTTAAACGATTTTTTGGAAGATAAATTTGTGTTTCTGATAAACGCATTAACAGTTTGGAGTCATGTACGTTGCAGGATCGACATGGAGGCGGCATGGAAGCGGTGATCGGAGCACTGCTTAGAAAAAGTGCTCGGAGAGCGGGTGGGCAGAGTTAGGCAGTTTAAGCAGTCCATGTCGACATGTACTAGTTAAACCAGTCTCCCGGGTCCGCAGGGATTATTACTTATATACAATATGTAATAAGGATCAACCGATGTTCACTTGGTGCGCAAATGTTCGTTTTTTAGCCTTGACTGGCTACTTGCTACGTTTGTTTCCTCCAGGCTGGTGATAGACGAGACGTCAACTTACTCAGACAAAGGGGACCCCTGTGATCGGCACTTACTTGCTGCCAGCGCAGTGCCGTTGAAGCTGGCAACATATCGGTTTAGCGGAACATGTGTCGGACACCTCTCCACTTGAAGACATTTTTCACCAAAGAAGCAGACCAACAGATGACATATAGCAAACGGTTTTTCCCGGCTGTGCTGTGGCAGCGGATTGGAAGTAGGCTTTCAGGCCCTAGGGATGCAAGTACCTTCTCAAGTACGGTGATTGGAGACACTGCTATGTAGGTGCCAGGGGGCCAGTCGTACCTAACCTGAGAAAGTACGACTGGATCCTTAGAGAAGGGCCTCTCCTTCAAATTCTTCCCGTGGAGAGTCTCTCCACACGTCTGACAGTCACCATCCGGTCTCCCCAACTGGGTGGGCCAACTCGGCGCTTGCGCGCATCAGCCTGGCTGGTTGGCTAGACCGGCCTGCGCCGGGTGTTTTCACCGGTGATCTCCCAAAACGGGTGGCCTCACCGGCTTTTTGGGGACGAAACCGGTGGCCTCCGGAACCATGGAACCATGGAAGCGGCATTGGACAACTTCTCTTCAAATCTCATTGAGTCCGTTTTTCAGCGATGGCCTCCAACCTAATAACTTCCAACCTTAGAAGCGATGGCCTCCACCCCACCGACTCGCCAAGACCCACACACAACGTTTTTGCGACATGCGTGTCGAGGTGTAGCGGCAAAGCGTTGGTGGTGAGAAGGCCTTACCGACCGGCGCCCTCTTCCAGTTTGGCAAGAATGCTAAGATATGCTAACAGAAAAAATCAAAGTAAGAAACATTTCGCGGTACCATGTAGCTATGGTGACTCAGCAAAGACATGTGACACGAGTCACTGACTAGAGTCCTATCTCCGGCAGGTTGTTTGCAAGATCACATGAAGAGATCGTCAGCGCTAGGTGAAAAATCCGGACTCAGACCGCCACAATATCTCGGATGAAGCTGTGTACCAATCTTGCGCACCAACATGATTATTGAATTTATGGCTACTGTATACTGAATGATTGTTAAATAGTTCACCTCTTCAAAAGCAAGGCTTTAACGAGAGCTTCACTATCTTCAAACTACATTCTGTTTTCTTCGCTTGCTGGTGCCTACATGTGCTTTGGCTGGCATCATGGACTGGCACGCCTTCAGAGGAAAAAACAGAAGTGTCGCGGAATGTGCAGCTATTTTATTGGTATTTATCAAAGATAAACCTTTGGAAGAACCTATATAATTCAGTGTCGCAAGAAGCAACTTGCTTTGCCAACTGCCATTATGTACTATGATATACAATAATAGTTCAGTGCACAGTATGCTGCTATTCACAGCCTTTTCTGACTACTTGCTGAAACTTGCTGGCTCGAAGTCAGACAATGATTCACAACTGACGCTATTCCTCCCCCCGCGCGCGGGAGCCGGTGCCAATCTGGCCGTGAGGTCCTCAGTTCCCGGAAAAGTTGGTTTCAGAGGTTCGATATGGTTCGACAACATTGGGACCGTTCACAGAATTCGACCAATCACTACACCAACTACTGTTTGCACATGCTTCCAATGAAGGGGCTCACTTTCATTGTTGCTTCTAAAGGAAAAGCAAGACACAAAGCAAACTATATACATGTAATTAATGTCATCATCTCGTCTCAGCAAGGCACGAAGCTCATCCAGAACCTGAATTGACCTGAAGCAACTGTTTCGGAAGAAGATCAGGTGTAAAATTTCCAAGCGAACAAGGTCTTGGGCACAGGACTGATCATTGCCCACGAGGGCCCTCATGCTTTGGGCAGCAACTTCTTGTCCCATGTTGTACCTGAACTCAGAGCCCCACCCACCTGCCACCCGCACCACCTGGCGTTTTTGTTGACGCCCGGCGCGACGAGCACGACGCCCGGCGCGACGAGGCCATGCCGGGCTTCGAGCAGTTGAAGCTCGAGTCCAAGACGTCTGCCGCGGAGGCGTCGATCCACGGACCGCGTCGATCGACGGTGGCGTCGATCGACGGGCAGCCCATCTAGTGGATCCTGGGAGCCCGTGTCCTCCAAGTTCACCCCGTCGGCACTGACCTCCTGGTAGTTTGATGTGAGTTGATTGTAAAGTTTGTAGGGTCTGATACTTAGTGTTTCCTTTTAGGATCTTAATACTTAGTTCATACGATACTTAGTTCAATAGAAGTGTTTCCTGATACTTAGTTCATAGGATCTCAATGTGTTCCATAATGACATGCTGCTATGCTTGAGATCCTATGAACTATATGAACACATTGGAGCTTAGTGTTCCCTGCATGCTGCTTTCTGACCAATGGAATATACCGCTCCCAAGCGATCGAACTCCGGGGGCAGACTCCGCCAGACGGTCGACCGTCGCCACGGGACTCCTTGGTGACCCCACCCCACTCTGACGAAGAAAACATGGTGGAAGTGGATGGCATGGGTCACTTGGATGACCCATTTTCCTCTACAAACACGTGGTTTTCCACTTCCATGTGATGTGTTCGTCAGAGTGTCACCATTATGTAACTATATAGCTTTTGCTCAGGAGACAGCGAGCTAAGGAGCATAAGGAGCCTGGTAGTAGTTCTTCCCCAGTTGAGCTAGGGAGAGTGAGTCTCCAGGAGGCGGGACAGACCGACCCCTTCAGCTCTCAAAGAGGGCTCCAACCTGCTCCAACCTGTGAGGTGTCTTGAGCTAAACAGTAAACATGTTCTGTCTTTGCGATTACGATTCGCAAAAAAATAAACAAGGTGGCCCAAGGTTTCAGTCTAGTGGCCAACCGCGGGTTCGTTCTCACTCGATCAGTGCTTCACCTTGACCTGTTTTCGCATGTTTAGGGCCTGACGTGATTTAGCGGAAGAATTGAATCATGCTAAATCATCGTGCTGTTAACATCAAATATTGCAAGGAACTGTTGGGTGGTACGCCCCCGAAAACCAACATGGACCCTGAAAACCACTGGTTGGTAGAGGAAAACAATCTTCCAGGTTACCATTGTCAGGGTCTATGTTAGTTTTCGGGAGTGTAGGTACATCATGCAATTCGTTTGAAAGCCTTGTGGATCCAAACACACCATATCGCTATAAGGCGACCTGCACTGAGACAGGGCTCAACGTAGCGAGGGGTGTTTGCAAAAAAAGTCCACGTCGGGAGGGAGGGAAGAGGGAAACTATTCCTAAAGCCTTTCCCCTACAGGTTCATTGGAGGCCCAGGTCCCTTCCCCTGCTCCGTTCCGGATTGTTGGTCGTGGACGTTGAGTCTACTTGTGCGATCAACGTCCCAGGTCCTGACCTGTTGAGCCGTGTTGAGTCGTGTTGAGTCACCGGAGCCTCTTCCGTCGGGGAGCCGGTCCCCCACGGTCCCCAACTCGCGACGGGTCCGGTGCGATGGGGCGGACTGGGTCCGATCCGTTGGGAGGGGACAAAGCGAACGGAGGTCCGGAGCCGTTGTACTTGGAGACCCTTAAGTTGAGGATCTCCCAGTGGCGCGCCAGCCGCAGCCGACGGCGTTCAGTTCTCTGTGGAAGCCTTGAGGGCGAGGGGGAGATGATGCCAGTGATGGCCTTGCAAGCCTCAAGCTTTGTGCTGCAAATGTCCTCCTGTGCCAGATCGAAGCTTTGGCAACACGCTCTGTGGCTCTTTGAGCACATGCACCATGCACGACTGCGGCGAAATGTGGTGAGCTACAGTGCAGCCATTAGTGCCTGCGAGAAGGGCGCACAATGGCCCCTGGCTCTGAACTTATTTGAGAGCATGCGAGCTTGCGGAGTGCGGCCCAATGTCATCACCTTCAACACTGCCATCAGCACCTGTGAGAAGGGGGGACAAGGAAAGGCAGCCTTGACCATGTTTGAGGCGATGCCTCAGGCAAAACTGCAACCAGATGTAATAAGCTACAATGCAACCATCAGCGCCTGTGGGAAAAGTGGTCAATGGCAGGAGGCAGTGAAGCTCTTTGAGGGCATGGCCCATTTAAAGGTTCGGTCCGATGTAATTAGCTATAGTGCGATGATCACCGCCCTGCAGAATGGTGAGGCATGGCAACGAGCCTTGGTGCTGTTTGAGGCCATGCCAAGCTGCAAACTTTCGCCAGATCTCATCAGTTACAATGCTTGCATCAGGGTTTGGACAAAGGCTGGTGAATGGCAACAAGCAGTTCAGCTGATTGGTTGCATGGCACAGGTGAGAGTACAACCCAGCGCTGGTAGTTACAATGCAATCATGAGCGGCTTTGAAAAGCAAGGCCAGTGGCAGCAGGCATTGGCATTCTTTGAGGCCATACCGCGAGCGAGAATTCAACCAGACGTAATCAGCTACAATGCGGTGATTAGTGTGCTCTGTCAATCTGGGCAATGGCGTCAAACGCTGATGTTCCTTGAGGCCATGCCCAAAGCAGGTGTTCAGCAAAGTCTTCTCAGCTACAACATGTTCTTTGGCGCATGTTCTAAAGGCGGCCAATGGCAGCTAGCACTGAAGCTGTTTCTGGACTTGGCCAAGGCCAAACTACAGCCAGATGTCACTAGCTACAATGCAAGTATCAGTTCCTGTGAGAAGGGCGGGCAATGGCGGAAAGCATTGATGTTGTTTGAAGGCATGCTCAAGGCACAAA
Organism: Durusdinium trenchii; assembly: GCA_963970005.1. NCBI lineage: Eukaryota > Dinophyceae > Suessiales > Symbiodiniaceae > Durusdinium > Durusdinium trenchii. The sequence goes on from CAXAMN010000070.1 coordinate 468,265, forward strand.
TTCGGCCACAGGTCATTAGCTACAATGCAACCATCAGTGCCTTTGAAAAGGGTGGTGAATGGCAGCAAGCATTGCATTTATTTTACAGCATGTCTCAGGCCACAGTTCAGCCCAATGTCATTAGCTACAATGCCACCATCAGTGCCTGTGAGAAGGGTGGAGAGTGGGAGCCAGCGATGCATTTGTTGGCAAACATGCTCGATGCAGAAGTTCAGCCAGATGTGATTAGCTTTAACACAACCATCAGTGCCTGTGAGAAGAGTTGGCAGCACCATCAAGCCTTGGACTTGTTTAAGGCCATGCCTTCTTTGAAAGTGCAGCCGAACGTCATTAGCTACAACGCGACGATCAGTGCCCTTGAGAAGGGTAACCAATGGCAGCAAGCATTAAGTTTGTTTCAGAATTTGTCTTCCGCTGATTTACAGCCAGATGTCATTAGCTACAGTGCAACGATTGGAGCCTGCGCGATGGTTGGGCAGTGGCAAGAAGTCTTAAAACTTTTCGAAGCAATGACAAAGCCCAACGCCCAAGTTCAGCCCGATGTGAGGAGCTACACTTCGACCATTCGATCGTGCGACAAAGGCTCACAATGGGCTCTTGCCTTGCAGATTTTCCGAGATTTGATCTCAAAGCTTCAGCCGGATGCGATGAGCTACAATACAAGCATCAATGCCTGCGAGACCGGAGAGCAGTGGGAAACAGCAGTGCAGTTGTTTCGGAACATGTTGGAGACCATTGTTCAGCCTGACAGTGTCACTTACAAGGCAGTCATCAGTGCTTGCCAGCAGGGTGGGCAATGGCAGCAGTCATTGAAGTTCTTTGAGGCCATGCACAAGGTGAACCATGATCCCGATGTTCTCATCTATGTCTACAGTGTGGCCATTAGTGCTCATGAGGAGTCTGGCCAGTGGGCCCGTGCTTTGAGGTTGCTCGAAGGTATGCCCATGTGTCATTCGCTCCCTAAGGTTCTCATGTACAATGCAACCATCAGTGCCTATGAGAAAGCCGGTCTTTGGGAAGCTTCCTTGTCGTTGTTTCAGACCATGGTCTTGGCGAGGCTTCAGCCGAATGTCGTCAGCATGGCCGTCCAGATTGGGGACCGCCCAGGAGGGCGACCCTGGCGACTGGGGCAGCTCTTTGAGAGGCAAAAAGTCGAGACTGCCAAGCCAAACCCGAAGCTTTGGAGACCCTAAAACTTAGAGTCTGAATGTGTTTGAATATGTTTGGATGATATACATGTTCAACAAAAATCCATCCACTCAGACATGGATGGTAAAAGCTCTTCAGGGTTGGGGGTTGAAAGATCAAGAGTCTCGGGGACATGGGGCTGGGAGTCTCCCCATCTCACCAAAGGCTACCTTGACCTTTATGCGAACTCGCTCGATCGGGTTGAACATGATTCGAACCAAGCAAACAGGTCCCCATATTCATCATTATTCATCCACATATCATCCACATTGTTCCATATTGTTCCAATCTCCGAACATGGCTTTCTACTTTATGTCCGATGTGCTGCCCAACATGACGGGCAGAGGGCCTCCGATTTCCAGAACTCTGGACGTTCCCACCGTCATTCCTGGTCAGGCTCAGAAAGCCGCAGAAAAGGCACGTGAACTCGTGCCGCGCGGCCCGCGGCGACACCGCGGCGACCCCGCGGCGACCCGTGATCCGCCCTGACGGATCTCGAACACGTGGTCAGCTCCTGACGGGATCGGCGGAACGAATAAAACCCCAGGAATCCGACGCTTCGGACATGGAGAAGATAGACCTACATGGATCCCAGAAATCAACCACCCCAAAGTAGGGAAAAACAACTCTACATCACCCATTTGCTTTGGTCTTCGGAATGGGTCCATGCCATCCATTGAATTAAATGTAAATCATTCTCAGGGAGTGTTTTCATCATTGACCCCTGTTCAATCAACCACTCTGTACCAACATCTTCCAACAGGTGGTTTTTGGACACCCCTTAACCACTAAAAGGCTATTTATCGACACCTCTTGGAAGGTCCTGGTAGATAAACGCTGTACATGATGCCAGTCCCAGCTTTGCACTGCCCATAGGATGGTGTTTTAAGATCGTCCTCTGTTTCCCTACCCCGGAAGAGGGCCGGGCCAGGCCGAGGTTGCAAGAGGCGCCCAAGCCCAGCTAACGGTGCATCGCCTCGCGCAGGCTACCGGCGCCGCCAAGGCGGCGGCGCTCGCCGACTGGGCCAATGCACTGAGCCGTGAGGGCCAATACCAGGTGGATCGGGGTGGATGAAGAGGGTGGTCTAAATCGGTGCTGGATCGGGGTGCATGTATTCAGGCACATGCCTGGAGCTTCCAAACTATGTAAAAGATGGTATTGTGCCTATAGTCCCTATAGTTGTATCTGCCTATAGCTATAGCTTTATCTATTAAGGTTGGCAGACATTTTGCATAGTTGGAAGATCCTGGTAAAGAAAGACCATATAATAAAGAGGATCGATCAGAACTCGTGTGGCGTTCTTTCATAAGTCGACATTGGGGTCGACATGTGTCTATATTCTGCGACATGTTTTGCTTGACGAGCTGAGCGGGGGGCTGATGGGGTACACACCTTCATCTCCAGATGTTCACATGGGGCACATGAGCCAATTTTTCCGAAGATCACCAGACCTGGTCAGTGGGTTGGAAAAGACCGGCATAGGGAATACCACGACGTGGGGATGCATCATCCACAAGTGCGACTGTGATATCATGATGGGTGGTTGATTTCAGGGGTCAATGTAACGCAATTATACCCAGATAGGGATCCACATCCATTCCCTTTAGAGAAGGTGATGTGTTCGACAAACACCGAGCTCGTCTACAGCGTACCTGGAGGATCGTACCGTTGGGCCCACGGAGATCTATACCGTCCGGAGCGTTTGGGCGTCATCCAGACACGACCCGTCTGGGACTGCCATGTCGGACTGCCGATCAAGCCAGACTCCCCAACACCAACCACCCCTGGCCGTTTCTCGGCAGTCCGACATGGCAGTCCCAGACGGGTCGTGTGTGGGATAGACATTGGATGGCTCCCCGATCAACGTCGACCCCGATCAACTTGCACAACCCACCTTGGTTTTCTCTGTGTGGACCGCACGCCCATCGACGGTGACTGGCCGGGCCCTGAAGAGGACGCCGTGGCGCGCGCGTTGGAGGCGCTGGATCTGTCGGAGGCCCGGAAGAAGGAATGTCTTGCACTTGAAAATGGGTCGAGAGAGGCAACGAAGACCTCAGATGGAAGGGGGGCGGAAGGTGGTCTGGTGGTCTTCCAAAGCTTTTGGGCTTTGAATGTCCGGATGAGGTCTTCAACAGTTTCAGCTAGCCAAGCGCAAATATGTGTCCATCTCATGCTGGAAGCGGCTCAAAGTTGACCGTTGACCTTCATTAATCTGCACGGAAAGGTGTTGGGAAGTTGCATGGAAAACATGACAAGCTTAGTGTATATACATCCAATTGATATCAATTCTAGCTGGCAGGAACTGAAGGACAAGAAGGGCAAGGGCTGCTGCTTCTTGATCCTTGGAAGGACTCACATGCTAATTGTTCATTTGCCGTTTGTGAAGGTCTGTTTGATGGATGCCGCACATGTTTGCATGCAGTTTGCTGTCTTTGGGGATGACTTCCTGGCCCGGCGATGAAGAAAAAGATCTAGCTTCGGACTCCGACCCTCCGCCTCAGGCCAGTCAGAGAAAGCTGGAAACCTTTGTAAACCTCTTGGAGCGCTCATGTAGGTGTCACCAACGTGTGTTTTTTTCTGCGCAGGACCCATTTCCTCAGAGGCGCCCTTCTCTCTGCCCAGCTGGTGGCTGCTAAGGCCCTGAAAGCCTTCCAGGACTGGGAGGCTGTAAAGGTTGGCAAGCTTAAGTTTGCTAGGAGATCTGAAAAACATGTTGCAGACTACTGGTCTTGGATGTGTGTTTTTGTGCGGGGGCTAGAGAGGGAGACCTTGACTTAGCCTCCAAGCTCAACAGACAGGCTGAGCTTCCACAGCGACGCTCAACAGACAGCTCAACAGGCAGCTTTCGAACCCATCCGTCGGATCCAATCCGCTTTCGCACCCCATGCAGAATACCTCTGGTGGACGAGTTCTTATACCAACTGGTTCATGAACATGAGGTTGGTCTGTCAGAACTGACCTGTAACAGTCAGGAACTAAGCGAGCTGATATCAGGATTTTAGAACAAGGCCTGCAACCTAAGCATCATCATTTCACTGTTGCTGGTAATGGGATAGACCCAAAACATGATCATGTTTCCGCCCCAGCGCCAGTCCCTATGAGGATCTCAAAGACGCAGCTTGGCAAGAGGCTTCTGCTCAGCTCTTGGTGGCTGCAGCTATGGCACGGGCAGGCGCTTCTTCTGCACACGCGCGTGATGCTTTAGCCCACACAGTTGATTGGGTTTTCAAGGAAAGAACCCAAAGAGGTCGTATAAACAACGACACCAAAGGTGTTTTTGGGCACCCTTGTTACTAGTAACTTAGTAGTAATGCCAGGAGCTAGTAGCTTCTTGCTCCTAGTAGCGATGCCCTTTGCTACTAGTAGCGATGCACTTGTTGCTAGTAGCTTCTTGTTCCTAGTGGCAATGCCAAGAGCTACTGACTAGTAGCCCTTGCTACTCTAGAAGTCCAGTCCAACAAGATGTCACACCACCGAAGTAAAGGAAAGTCCAGAACTCAGATCACCTATAAAGACCATGTTTTAAAATAGTCGACCGAACTTCCAGGGTCGATCTGAAGACAGGTCTTGTATAGCCGTGCGGTCTGCCGTGGGAAAAAAACCACGCATAGCCGATCCATCAACCAGCTCACCTCTGCGCCCTACTCCCAAGCCTTGGGCCTCGTGCGTTCGAGGCCCCGGGGGTGCAGTAGCTGCGGCGGCCTTTGGCCTGGGCAATCCGCAGGTGGGCCATTGCGGGAATTTGCGTTCGAGAAAGCCAGAAACGGGATGATAGAAGAAAGGGGGTGGAACCAAAACCATCACCACAGCTGCTTTCAATTCTCCACCACTGCCTAGACAAAGGGCTATGATGGCTAGGCTAGAGGAGTGGCTGGGAAACCTGTAGGCCCCTTCCACCATCCCTATTTCAGCTTCTGCAAGCCTACGTATACAGCTCGTTGCGTGGAAATCTGCACGGTGAACCATTCATCATCAAGTGATAATGGTTCCCTGAAGTAGGCAGTTGCCTTCTAGATTTACACAGACATCTTCCCATGTGTCCTGCCAACTTGAAGTGGCAGGCGCTACGTGCCCGGCGTGCCGCCAAAGAGGCGGCTGAAGCTATGCAGGTGGGTCTAGACCCATGAGTGTTCCACCTTTCTGAATTACATTGGCCAATTAATAATATTACACTAGGTGGTGGTTTCGGATATGTTTGTTTTCAACCTGTACTTGGGATGGTTGAGCCCACTGACTAATATTTTACAAGTGAGTTGAAACCACCAGCAGCTTATTAATGTTTATAGTGTTTTGTTTTTTTGTTTAAGGTTATGAGTATGAGACTATGCATGTATAGCAAAGTGCTGGCAACCATAGCACAGCTCTCTCCAATGGACAACACATGGCCACTATTCATAGATCATATGAATAGTAGATATGTTTTCTTCACTCAACACCTCGGTCTCAATAGTCAGTAGTAGACCACTCAACAGTAGAAGTAGAACTCAATAGTAGATGACTCCAAGTGGTGATGAATAGCAGTAACCACCGCCCTCTCAAGTTCGTAGATGACTGGAACAAACGAACAGTAACTACATCTACACCCCCTGTTATAGATAGAAGTTCGGTTTCATCCCCATTGAAACCGTTTTAACTCTCTATTTGGAGACTACGACCCGCTGACCCTAAATAGCCAGACCACCGGACCCAGGCAGCCTCCGAGCGGCGGCGGCAGAGCCTGTTGCGGATGAGCGAAGCGAAAGTGCTCATGAACCAAGGCTCCGACTCTTCCGGGGTTTCTGTGTTGGAAAAACACCCAGACACGACCCGTCGGGGACTGCCATAGGACTGTCGATCAATTGACCCTCAAAACCACCCCAATGTGGGCATATATGGCAGTCCCATGGAGTGTCTGGGGTAGTATGTTTTTCCAACACCTTTGAACGGTGCGTGTGGGGTTTGGTGCGTGATTTGATGTTCTTTGGTGGCCGGAAGCGAAGTGACTAGAAAGGAATGCGCCAAGTGTAGGATCCCGGGAACTCAGAGTTTTGACTGCGTCAAGGAGTGATCCAGGAGACGAGGATCTTGGTGAAATTATACCTTGGTGGCGTATCCCTAGGGATCCAAGTACCTTTTCAGAAGGTGTTTGGGGTGGGTTTGGAGGGTCCAGGTGCCTTCTGAGAAGGTACTTGGATCCCTAGGGTATTAGAACCGTGCCCATTTCGTCTGGTGGACATGATGTTGTGAAAGAGAAAAGCCTCAAACAGCAGACGCTGAAAAAGCGTCGCCAGGGTCGGTGTTGGCTCAAAAACACTGCCGGTCCGACCTTGCGCATCCTGCGGAGTGCTACGGATCAGGTCGACCCTGACAGTGGGCCCAATTTTGTTGGTCAAAAAGAGCCATTGCGTCCCATCCCAGGAAACAGAGGACGGACATCCTTTTTGTAGCTATAGTATCCAGACACTCCATGGGACTGCCATAGGACTGCCGATCAGGCCAGGGGTGGTTGACTGGGGGTCAATTGATCGGCATAGTCGATATATGGCAGTCCCAGAGAGCTCGTGTTTGGGTAGGTGTGTATGGTTTCACGCTCGTTGTCTTTGCCGTCCATGGGTCCTGCGTGGTCGTTGGTTTCAGGTCGTTTCCGCGGGCCCGCGGCGGAACGAAGGTCGTCTCTGCACGGGTGAAACCACCGCAAGAGGCAGACAGGTCAGCCCCTGGCAGACGTGCCGACTCAGAGGGTCGGGTCGTCACCCAAGGTCGGGTCACCAGGTCGAGGCGGGTCGTCAAGGCCAAGGTCGGAGGTCGGGGAGGACTCACCTTCTGCCGGAACCTCACTCACCCCACCAGAGTGGGTGCTTTCACTACGAGGCGACCATGAAGCAGCTCTGAACTGCGTGGCAGATCCCCTGGCCCTTGCTGAAGGCCAGTCTTGGGAGTTTTGGAAGGACAAGCTGCCTAAGGGATTCAAACTGTTTATGTTGTATTCACTGGTGAATTGGGTTCTCTCCAAGCGTTGATCCTTCAAGTGTACTCTCTAGAGTCTTGAGGGATGGTGCACATGGGGTCGCTTGGATACAGTTCAAGAAAGGCTGGACATGAGCGAACCACTTTATGGAACTGGACTGTCTCAAACTCTAGTTTAGTGCTCATGTTGATTTTGGTCCCTGTACTTTTTCTGCTTAGGATGATCATGGGTGGAGATTGGGGACCAGTCCAATCTGCGCGAAAGACAGCAGTCAAATTCCATGTATACAGTGGCGACTGGAATGGCACCACACAGACCAACAAAAACACACCTTCTTGTGAGGTCCAAGTAGATGTCTTTTTTGATGTATATGTTGTTCAAACTGCATGACACTTGAGAGGGTGTGTAGGGTTCCACACCCCACCACTTTGGCTTCTCGTTCTCTCTCGGCTGGTTTGTTTCCTGTAGGTGAGCCAGATGCCATTGGTGGCGCCATGCCTATGTGTCCAGCGGATTTGGGGATTGGTCTCAACCCCGAGGCCAGGAACCCAGTATGTTGGAACGAATGGGACGCTGGGAAGCTCGAACACGTGTGGTTTAGTAGGTGAAGACGAGACGTGTCGAACATCTTGTTGTACATTCGCCGTGAATTCGTTCATATATGCGTGAATATGTTTTGGCATGAGTTGTCGCTGCAACCACCAATTGTGGCATATTGTGTGTGTGTGCGCAACAAGCATTGTTTGTGAGGGCAACAGCCTTGGTTGCTTCTTTAAATACCAATAGGGAACTTTCACTAGAGGTGAATATGAATCATCGTGAATTCCTATACTTAAAGACACTAAATGCAAAGCCCTATATACTAAAAGACACTAAACTCAAACGAAAGAGCCTTAAATGGAATACTCTGAATCCGGAACAGCAAACATATTGATCAATTTTCCCGAACATTCTGGCCCGCCCGCCGATGTCGAAACACCTGTCCAAATATCCACTCAAACAGCTGTCAAAAGGTACGTGCAGCCTTGACCGCAGCGGTTGAAGTCTTGAGCAAGACCGGTCAGAAGGCGAGGGACGTCGAACATCAGGTTCAAAGGACTGGGCTGACATGCCAAGTCACGTTGGGCGCTGCAAAAATCCATGTGTGCTACGAAGTTGAGAATTCCGAAGGTTGTTCTATAGAGTATAACTACCACATGAAGATACAGACGATTGAACAGTCCCAGCCTCGTTTGAGGCACTGGATTGGAAGGCGAACGTGTTGGCGATCCAAGGCCGAACATGTCAGTTGAAACATCGACGGGATCGGCGGCACATGGGTCGACGTCGCATGTGTTTCGACGGAACAGAGCGCTGATAGGTCGGAGGTCCGAGCAACTGTATAGATCTCAAGGTGCCAACATATTGAAGGTTGTTTTACTAAGTAAAACAACCTTCAACAGCATACTTGCAGAATAAAACAGAATGGCGCGTCCAGATGAAAAAAACATCAGTCGCCCCCAAGGGCATGGATGGGCTTGTACTATCGTTAACAACCAAGTTCGGTTGTCATGGTACCTGGCATCCGACCCCTCAATTTTGTCCAAGCTCCGACATCATTGGGTACCGTATTTTATATAATAGATTTTTAATATAGGGAAACACCCCACACCATTCGGTTGTGGTCTATTTTCCTTCAGAGGGTTCCGAACGACTGGGAGGTTTCCACATGAATCACCACAAAGCTGGACCAGGTGGCTCCAGAAGCACTGGAAGAGAGCAGTCATGTTCGCATTAGTTTTCGCTACTCCAGGCGGCACGGGCGGGCAGGACCTGTCTTGATCCAGGCGGCCACGGCTCACGCCACTGCGGTCACGCGGCGCCTCCGAGGCGACCTGTCCGCAGCGAAGGCGGCGGCCCAGGAGGCCGTCGCGGCGCTGAAGGCGGACGCGGCGCGGACGCCCGGGTGGTCGGTGGGAGGGGGGGTGGCATCGGTGGGCCCGCGCGAAGTGGGCGGGGGCGGGGGCGAAGGCCGGATCATGGCGGGCGGTGGTTGGTTCTTGGCTTGAAAGAAGCTTGAGGTGGAAGAAAAGCAAGGATGTTTGCATGAAAAAGCAGGGATTCCAGTCTGCTAACCAGGATCCATGCGCAAATTGAAGGTTGAGGTGGAAGGTGAATCAGCTGGGAAGGGGTGAAATTAGAGGCAAAAGGTAGGTAGAGTCTTGGCAGAAGGAAGAGAGGTTTGCCGATGGTTTTTCAAATCAATTTATGACATTTAAATCGGTGAATATGTGTTTACCTTTCCCAGGCTTTGGTAACAACAAGTATGCCACAGAATGCCGGAATGTCCCCAATATTGAGGGGTTCCAAAACCACCCCCGGCCCTCAAAGGGGTCTCGTGCTCTTCCGCTGCTTCCGGAGTCATACGGTTGTTTTTGGTCCGGCCTCCGTGCGGCAGTAGAGCGCGACGCGCTCAAGGCTGGACATGTGGCCGCTTTGAGCACCATGGCCGGGATCCAGGCGGTGGCGGAGGGGATTGCGGGGTCTGGGGCCTTGGGGTTGCAGGCTGGTTCTTGAAAAAGACAGCCTGAAAGCGCACATGACATGCACCAAAAAGAGTATGCAGCAGATGACGGCCTTTCAAAGAGGACCATTATGAAACAGAATCACGGACTGCCGCTTGTTGGGTGGCCGAAATGTTTATCCAGAGCCAGCTTGCGCCTTATGAGGCTGTCAGAATCACAACACAATCAACTCCGTATCCCAGATGCTGTAGACTCTTCAACACCAATGAACCAACATTCTTTGATAGTATATTGGTCGCTTTTGTATTCGATGGCAATCATTTGTCATCCTGCTTCAGGATGATTGCCAGTCATTGCCTGTTGTTCAATCACCGATTGGAAGTCCCACAAGTAAGTCCCATAAGAGCTAGAAAGCATTTAGTTCCAGTTCCAATTGGAGTTGTGGAAGACTCACACATTGGAAACATTTGGAAACTTTTGGATTTTGAGCTACTTCAAGCTTTCAGTATCTCTTTGAACTGTGAACCCACCGTTTTCCTTGCCTCCTTTTCCAGGCCAAACCACAGCTGAACGAGAAGGCCGAGGTGACCGGGGGGGGGATCGGGTACAGGTGGAGTGGTGCCAGGAACCTGTACTCACGAAGCATGAGTTCAGATCACCCGCATGGATTTCGAACTGCGGCACCGTCGGTTTGCCCATGTCTGTGTATCGCGTCTCGATGTGCCTCGTCCGCGACGGTCTGGACTGTTGCAGCGAATGCCTGGGCGATGTGGCCTAGGCGGTGCAATCCTCCGATCAAGCCATCCAAGTGGCCAAAGGCCTTTCGAAGCCGGGGCGCTCAGAACGGGTTGTACCGTGCGTGTGATCAGCTCATGCGATGACTTCATAAAGAGCGGTGGTGAATCTCAGGAATTGGGTTCAAACCTGCAGATGCGATAGGCCCCCATCAAAAGCTATAACCATTTGGATATGGCTAACACATGTTGCTGAAACCTGCAAAGCGAGGCAAAGCCTCCCCTCAGACGCTCATTTGGGTGGAGATGTAGCAAGTGGCCAGGGCTTTAAGTTGGAAGATGTGGATTTGGCGTGTGTCGCGAACCTCACCTTTCATGCTCTCAGGCGTAAGTGGCTTTGCATTGTCTTCAAAAGAAACGACCTTTGCCCTTTGTATTCCTTTCCCCAATTAACGATCTCCATACTCACTACCTCCCAACTGTTTTGCATCATCTTCGGCCGTTGAAACCACTGAAAGGAACGCCGAAGAACACCATCACCATGACTCACTCTAGAGGTTTAAACCTCTTCGCATGTGCACCCCTCGGCTTCAGGTCAGCACAGGTCTCGGCTTTATGCTTGTCCGCTCGGATTCAGGTCACGGGCTCGACCGGTGACCGTATGCACGGGACATGTGGTTTTTGTGGCGTTTTCGAAAGACATAGGCGGGACATGTGGTGAGTGGAGTGGTTTGATGTGTGTAATGTTGGATCCTGATTAGTAAAGGGGGGTCCCCCCCCCCCTCAAACAAACAGGGAGACCTCTATAATAAACTATCACCAAAACAAATCTGGATTCCTGGTGAGGGATCTTTTGTAATTGATTGTAGTATTAATTTTCCTTTCATAGATTGTATTCAGCTTCCTTTCTCAGGTGCTTTGTAATTGTTCTCAGCAATCCTTTTGCTTTGCAGCCTCAGATCTTCAGCTCAAGAGAAGCCCCAAGCTTTGCTTTCATTGGCCTCAGGAGCTAAGTAAAGGGAGATTCCATGTGCATTTTTTCCAGTGGAAAAAACTGTTCACAATTGAGGTCCCAAAAACAAATTTATTATTGAGGATCAGGTGCCTTCCTGG
>CAXAMN010000070.1:479761-522871 GCA_963970005.1 Durusdinium trenchii
TTGAAAATTTGTTTAGGAGCAATGTTTTATAAAGGGTTTAATTGGGTTCAGAAGGAAGGGGGGGGGAGTGCAGGTGGACAGGGTTCAGAAGGAATTCAAACCCTCATTAATTGGGTTTCCAATTTAAAATTTGGTGCCAAAAAAAATTAGCATTATAGAGGTACCATTTTTCAAAAAGGGGGGTCTGAATAACTTTGGAAAAATTTAGCATTATAGAAGTCCCCTTTACTAATCGTGATCCAACATTAGACGGTTCTGTTCATGTTGTGCTTGCCAAACACTGAAACAAGGTGAGAAGGGATCATTGTTCCTGCCCAACATGTTTATATTTTAAGTGGTATTGAGTGAATTGCTTGAGCAAATTGACTGTTCCGAATTCTGGACCAACACTTTTCCAGCTGGCAAGCGATTCCTTTGTTCTGGCAAGCGGGCATTGCCTAACTTTGATCTGCTTGGGGCTTGGGCGTCACAGATCCTCATTGAGCCCCTAGTAGCGTTCTTGCTCCTAGTAGTAAGGCCAGGAGCCCCTAGTAGCGTCTTTGCTCCTGGCCTTATCCTCATTCCGACACCACACTGTCCTGGGCACCTGCCAGTTGGACAGCAATCAGTCCCAAGCAGCTCTCAACTTGGCGGGCGAGGAGCCCTTGTTGCAGGTGAGATGGGTTGTTTGGGGTGATGGTGTTTGCCGGTCATTAGTGGCAGCAGCTATTTATTGCAGGTTGTATACAGAAGAAGTGTATTCCTAGAACCCATTTAACCTTTGTTTTGAGAGGCAAAGACCATGTTTTGGCTGCAAACGGCGTCACTCAGGTTCTAGAAATACATAATTATTGGTGACTGCAAGAACTTCTCAGCATTGCACTTTCTGATGGTCCCGCTGTTGGTGTTGGGCGCATACCTGACACTCTTGCAGAGAGACTTTTGCTTGGGGAAGTTCAAAGGCAGAACATGCTAGATTCAAACATGCGACCGTTGCAAATTCCCAGATCTTCGCGCTGTGGACTTGCCACATTTGACAGAGAGAGAGAGAGAGAGGCAAGTGACACACACACACACACGCACGCAACCTCCTGTGATGAACCATACCTATGCGTTTGCGCCACCACCTCCCCAGGCGCTTTTGACTCAACAAACCGTTCCGCAGGTGGAAGCCTTATGCAGTTTGGCTCAGGTGGGAACACCGGGGATCAACAGAGTGTTGGGACATAGGACTAGGCTTGGGTAAGAAGAAAAGAAAGAACGTCGGGATCAACACAGGATCAAGCAGGACTTATTTGGATGAATTCGGCTTGCTGTATCAAAGCCAAATATAATATATATATATATATGTCAGTTTGCTTCACTTTTGTGATGTTTTTTTCTGACTTCTTTGTTGGCGGTTCACTCGTTTCTAGACCTTTGGTTTTGGTAGGACTGCATGCAACCTTTCACATAAGACATAACGGTGTATCAGGAGAACATTGCAGAAAGTTTATGCGGTATGGGGTGTAGGTAGGTTCTACGGTATATAACTACAGGAACCTCTTGATTGACCAGTATTGAACTTAGTGGCACCACAGTTTGTGGCACCTTTGTTCTTGTGAGGCTCAGCTCCAGCAGAATCTGCCCAGTGAGGCAGGGGAGACCATGTACTTCATAAAAAAAAAGAACGACATTCCCCCATGAAGTGTACCATGGCAGTACCCAGACTCAGCAAGAAGAACACATCATCATAACTAGCCATCACCATACCAGCATCATCATCATCATCATCATCATCATCATCATCATCATCATCATCACCACTTCAATCGGTTTTCATAACATTGTCATCGGTTTCAAAACAGTATCATCGGTTGGCCATATGATGCAGAATGATGGGTTTGTGAAATGGTTTGAAATTGAGAAGGTGAACTTATCAAATTGCAAGGTCAGTATATACAACCTTGGTATACTCCACCCCATGACCTCTTGTGGTGTTTGTCTTTGTTGTTCTCATGATCTATATGTCGAGGTTGCTACGATGTATTTCCCGGGATAAAACCATGGGCATGGCACCCATGTTAAAGCATGCCCTGGAAAACGGAAAAAAAAAGAAACAGAGTGTAAACTAGCGGTTAACATCCGGCCGCCGTTGCTGTTTAAATACATGTCAATGCCTCATCTCTTTCTCCACCCGCATCAAATCCCATGGATTTGGTCACGTCCGACGGGTCTCTTGCCGTCAATGCGCCCGTAGTACGACCCTGCACCGGGTGTTGTGATGTTTGTGTTGTGACGATGACTCGGTGGTTTTGGTGTATTATTCCCATAGACTCCATGGGACTGCCGTAGGACTGCCAATCAGTTGGGGTGGTTTGGGGGGTCAGGCATATATGGCAGTCCCATGGAGTCTATGGGATTGTTTTGCCGATATGATGTCATGATATCATAGAATCCCAATGACCGGCATGTGTGAGAGGTTGTTTTGTGTGGGACATAGAGTCCAAAGAATGATGTTCATGTTTCATATCTCAGGGAGTCACCAAATGTCAATCTCAAGAGAACCAGGCTCTTAGAGCCTCTGGGGCACCGCCGGAGGCTGTGGTCACCAGCCAGAAGGTCTTGAAGATCTTTACTTCCCTGAACGACACCGTGGGGCAGGTGGGCGCCGCGCCGGGGATGGCGCCAGCATTTTTGAGACCGTTCAACACGAAGCAACGACGACGCCCAGAGTGAGCGACCAAGGAGATCTTGGGATAGTTGAAGGAATGTGCTGTGGGGTTGGTTTTGATAACGGCTGGAGAGCATCTCAACAAAGATATACTGTAAATAAGCCAGATATGTTCAACGTCATGTTCCGAAACTTGCTGAGAGCCTTGAATCTATCGATGTGTGCTTGGATAGGAGAATTCCTCGATTTGATGCTGCCACTGTATGAGGGACCTCCAAAAACCTAGCGTTCAGTTTTTATGTAGAATGGTCGCAGGGATGGAGAATTTGCACAGGGCTTGGAAAACGATGCCGAAAACCCAAGAACGAAGTCTCCTCCTGGAACTCCACTTCGGTTGTGTTATCTTCAGGGTTTTGAGTTTTGAGGGTGCAATTTAAAACGGAACGACTTGTACTGATACCTAAAGGAAGCCAAAACACAGGAATAGATATATCTAAATTTAGTAAGTGGACATTGGACCAAGTGCTCAGGACCAGAGATTTGATTCTTTTTCTGTGACCACGAACGATGATATGGTGCTGTGCGTCACAGTGGTAATCCAACCGCACCTGTGAGTCGCAATTCCAACATATTCCTGCCCGGTGCCAGAGCCATGAAACCCGAAAAAAGACAAAACGAAGGCCTCGGTAGATAGTCGACCAAAACATGTTGAAACATGTTTCAGGGTTTGGGGATGTTGGCCGGTATAGATAAAAGGCACCAATTTTATGGAGCACTTGCCCTGTCTTCAATATAGAAGTCATGTGAGTCATGTGCCTAAATTCTTTCTCACCAAAGAATTGCTTGGAAGTGCCACTAGCTCGTGTTTGTTTTTGTTTCCATATATTTGTCACAGTCTAGAGCTGTAGAGATGGTCTCTTCTCATGTCACTTCCTGGTCGCAGACCGTCGGATCCTCCGGTCGCCTTCGGTTTCTCGACCGCCGACTAAGCCGTCGTCGTGCGCGACTCGCACAGCACGACTCGCAGGTGCCGGCTGGCTGCATGGTGGCCATTGCTAGCTCCATGCTCGGAGAGGCGACACGACACATAACGCGGATGGCATGGGAATTCGACTTTGACGGTTCGACGGCCCGACGGGCGGTTGTTCCACGCAGCTTCTCAAGCCGGAAGCCGTTTTCGGCTGACGAGTCAGCAGGTTTTGGTTGTGCAAGATACCTGAAAGAATCAGTTCGCCTGGTTCAGGGTGAATCCTTTAGTCCGGTCCTACATTTGTTTCTTCTCAGACAAGATTCAGATTGCCTTGGTCGAGCTGCTTGGTTGGTCGAGCTGGGATGGGGATCCTACCTGGGCATCGAACCAAACGCTACCGAAGCACCGTATGTCCAGGCCTCTGCGGCGCAACAGGCAGCGAGTGAGGCCTGTCAAGTGGCACTCGATGCTGAAGACTTGGGCAATGAGGCCAATCGACCCGAGTGACGGTGTTTTGCGGTGTTTGTCTTCGATGCGCTTTCTTTTTTGGGGGAAAATCAGGTCTGGGCACCATGTCCACGTATGGGAATTTAGATGTTTACCCTATATTTACTCGAACGACGTGTTTTTGTCCTATTTGTTTTCTTTGCCCTTTCTGGAGCAGAAGGTTGGCGAAGAGGCTGCATGAAAACGTGTGGTCAACAAACAAGGTGGATTGCAGCCTATGTATGCAGGCAAGAAACGATGTTTGTTGTTTTAACACCCATGGGTACCTAGGACAGGTACAGTAGCATACATGGTGGACTCCAGCACTCCTTGCCATGGGTGAATTCCGTGTTTGCGAACGTCCAGATGTGTGAAGTATGACCGAGTCGAATTACGTGTGACTCATACTCAGATGGCACGTGCGTTTCAGGTCAACATCCAAGCAAAGCAAGAAGGCAGCTCCCTTGCGCCTTCCTTGGTTGTTGGTGATTTGCGTCTCCATGTGCCGCGTTCCATGGCGGTCGGCCTTGCTGCCACTGGAGTGGTTCAATAGACAAGAACGATGGAAAAAGAACAGAGAAGGACTAATAGGTGAAATTGATATAGATGAATCCGGAGTAGGGAGAGGTATTTCTGATGCAGCAGTGCGCATCACCAGTGCAAACTGGTGGTGAGTGATGGCACTCTTCAGGCAAAGCATGGTGAAGTTGATTCAAGCAGTGGTTCCTTCTGTCAGATTGCAACGCTGAAGAATTGGCGAAGAATTGCGGCGGATGAAGTGTCATTTGGTATACTCCAATCTTCTTGTATTTTGTGGTTCTGGTCATGGTGGGTGATCGTTCGCAATCTCTATCCCAGACACTCCATGTATGCCATATATGCCCACATTGGGGTGGTTTTGGGGGTCAATGTAGGCATATATATGGTATACATGGAGTGTTTGAGTATTCTTTTGCCAAATCATTTTGTTTAAAGATGCGTCCGAGTGCCACCTGTGCCGGCTGAGCAGACCATGTCATTTTGGGATCTGCAAAGCGGGCTGTGACCTGTCATACCGGTCAGACCTCAGAGCCCTACCGATGAATGAGCTACGCACGATCGGAGCCATCGGCAGGTGTGTCCGGGCATCCGATTTGGACCAAAGAAGCTGCTCATTCACACACCGGCGCACGAGGGTGCTTAGGGTGCTTGGGAGTTCTTCGGCCTGAGGCTCTTTCCGTGGTCTTCCAAGCACTTGTACCTTTGGGGCCAACGTGGTTTGGCACTGTGGCCGAGCCACATGACAGCGAGACGGCAGGGGCTAAGGTGCGTGCCAGAAGGGTACACGCGGTTGCATTCCTCGTGCCAGAAGGGGAGGCCAACTGGATATTGGCGGTTTTGTTGGGCAGTGGCGAGACTTTCCTTGTTCTGACGTGTCTTTCATCTTCACACTGTTCTGCATCTGGCCATGCGCATGTGGGCGATGTCGCCCAATGGTGCTGTAAATCGCTCGCGTCCGTCGAGCCTCATGCGACCCGACCCAGATTTGCGACTCGTGCTGTTGGCCTCACATGGCACTTCCAGCGCCTTTCGTCGCTCCAAAAGGGTCCCAAGTTAGCCGCTTCGGACAGGCTTCGGGTGGCGGTTGTTTTCCGTTCCGATGTTGAGATGTAACTGTCCCTTCATCCCTACGAACTGGAAGACTGCTTGGGTGAGGGAAGAGGAACTGAGCCAAACGGAATGAAGAATCTACTCCCCTCTCCGACGCTGGAAGTGGAACTGGCAGCCACGAAGACGACGTTTTCGCGTGAGCGTTGGGGGGTGGTTCACTTCCCTCTCCAACGCTCAGCCTGTTCGGATCTCGTTTCGCTTCTGTGGTGCCCCATCGGATGGCCCACGTGCGAACGAACGAACGACTTCGGCGCGGTCGGAACCTCCGGAACACGGTGCGGAACACCGGCGGCCGTTGTGTCTCGTCGTTTTGTTGGAGTGTTGTGCTGGTGGACCATAGTAGCTCAGTGAAAAATTCATGTCGAGCTCATCCATTTAGCGCTTTTTGGCCCTATTTCGTTTGCTTTGGATAGATTGGAACATGGCCCACAAGAGGAACACCTTCATGCCATGGACTCCTTTTCCAACCCTCCACACCTGCGTCGCCCTTATCCAGCCGCCGCTCCCACGCGCTGCATGGCGCCGCAGTTTTGGTTGCCCTGCATCGCCGTACGTCGCCGCACGTCTCCGGCTCGCCGCGGCTAGGCGGGCGCTCGCTTGGCCCTCTTGCTGTCCACGCTCACGAACCATCGCCCCAAGGAGGCCCTGCAGTCAGCGCAACGTTTGGTGAAGATCTGCCGCATCTGCGAGGAAGCCGCGTCGCGGGCTCGCGGGGGACCGCACAAGGGGGATCCGCCCAAAACCGGTCAACCGAGGCGTTCGAAGTGCGGTCAGAGAGCCGTAGTGTTTTAATTGGTGTTTTGTTATAGCCAGCTGTGTTATTTCTTGTTTTGTAGCGTTTGTTTTGTGCGGAGCTGGGTCGTCTACCGTTGCTTCATGTTGCTTCTCTTTCTTTTTTGGTCTTTTGTGCCGTAGAGGGTCGGGTTGCGATGGGACTGCTTTGAATGGGTTTTGAGGTGTTTTGAGCACAAAGTGCTTGATAGTCCTTTTCATGGGGTGCATGGGGGACTTGTTCTTGTCCAAAAGAAGTTGCGCGAAGGCTCCAATCTATACTACCAGTGGCCCTCAAACCCCATGACAAAAACATGTTCACACACAATAGAACAATGATGAACAATGTTTTTATGCTAGGGAAACTCAGGTTTTTGATGGTTTTTGCAGGACTCTCCTGCTGCAGGACCCCTGGTAGTTGATCTACTCTGCTTTTTTCCCACCCTACCCCCCCCCCGAAACCGGCGCGGCGGGCCATGCACCAGGACCCAGTGGCGGAGTCTTGGGCTTTGCTGGAACTCTCGCGCTTGCAAATGGCGGAAGATCCTGGCCAGGCCGGCGCGAGGTCGTGGGGTCCGGGTCGACCCGCTGACTCGCAGTCGGACGCCCGGGATCGAGGAAGAGTTGACGCAGGGAGCTACGGTGTCACGAGGCCCGGTAGAAGTCCAATGACACATGTTGGAAGGCCTTTGTTGCTGCTTCTGGGAGCCTCCCGAGTTTTTGTTGGACGCAATAAAACTACCTGGACCTTCAAGGGGTGTCCAATGGAGGTCCCTTAGTGGTGTAGGGACGACCGGGACTTTGTTTTGAAGGTGCTGGTATATTGCGTTTTGTGGGGTCTTGTGTTCGTGCTTTGTTTGATAAGTTTACTGAGGGCAATTGGGATGTCTCTATCGAAAAGTGCAGGACCTTCAGGACCTTTGTCGTCGATTGCACAGGTTTTACTCTTCTCCAAGAAAGAAAGATCCATCAGTCAACCAAGGTCTCGTTGACATCATTTTGTCTTGCCATGTCTTCCCGGAAGAGAGCCGCAGCTAGTTCCAACAAGCATTGGAAGGCTAGAGCGCTGAACACACCTTGAACGGTGCTAGGCCTGTGGCAGCTGTGCCCAGGCTACATGCAAAGATAACCCAAGAGTTAATAGTAGTGCTGCAGGACTCAAGACCTATCTCAGCAGCACGCAGCTCTGGTTGGTTTAGAAATGTTTAGAGGCCCCCGTCCACTTTGTTCTTTTCCATCCACAAACCATCCAAGCTGGGTCGTGCCGAGTGGTGTTTGGATGGTTTTTGCTCCATAATTGTATCACTTCGAGGGTGATGTGTCTTCGACCTTACATTTTCGCGGTGCCAGGGTGTGCGGTCTGCCGAAGAAGCGCTGGCCACTGCCACGGACGCTGGGCTCGAAATTTGGGCACTCGCGGTCAACCGGTGTTCGGTGTGTAGTGAAAACTGGTACCCGAACTCAGTTGGTGCATGAGAATCTAAATGGATTGGTTATAATAAGATAAGATCTACCGGACACCATGGTTTTCACCCTCAAAACGATGGGTGTCCTCCTGATTTTCCCTTCCTCCGCCGGCTTTTTTGTCGATCTGCTTGTGAACCACTGCAGAGATTTGCAGAGTAGGAACATTCTTCCCTTCACTCAAAGAGGTTTCTGATCTCTGACATCTCCGCATGCCGCATGCCTCCGCATGCCTCCGCGCCGCATGCCCCTCCGTTTCGGCCGTAGGACCAAAGAGGTTTCCGCTGACCGTCCACGATTTCAAAGCTCCCAACGTTCACCGAATGCGCTGAAGCGAGCTACCTTCGATTTGCGTGATTTCGAGACAGTTGCTACTAGCAAGAACCTATGGTGATTTAGCTTGGAGGCCATTACTACTAGCAAGAAGCTACTAGTTGGTGGCTTTTTAGCATCACTTCCTAGAGGCGGCCACATTCTGCTCACAAAGGAGTTTCTATCGAACGCTCGCCCTGGTGTTTGTTGGAGCTTCCAATCCCAGACCTGGCACGAAAACCAACACGAAAACACACTCAAAAAGAACCTGTTTGGTCTAGTCACCAATATACTTCCATGATCTTCCATGATCAAATCACTATCAAATCCATCATGATCCATCAAACATTGCAAGGCACCGATCCATGGTCAAAACTCCTGCGTTCCGCCACCTTCACCTCCTTCCCCCGCGCGACCGCCTGCGTCCGCCGCTGAGTCTCTCTCCGGCCCCGTCGCGCGCTGCGCCGTGGCCGCCGGCGTCGCCGGACTGGCGCGGGCACATTGCGGGCGCGGGAAGCCGACCGCGGCGCGGCGCGTGGTGGAGAAGCTGCAGGTGGGGAGAGCAGACGACCGGAACCGGACGTGCTCAGGAGCTCTTTGAGGGGTATTTAGCACTCAGCATTTGGGTTGGACGATGGATCCCAAAGGGGTTAGAGATGGTGGTGGTTCCAAACATGTTCAGACAAAGCATGGGTGGAGATTGCAGGTTCAGACACTCAGCGTGCACTCAGCGTGCTTCGCGACACAGATATGGCGACGTACCTTTTTAAGTGATCATGATCCTCAGGAGCAACTCGCGACTGACTTCGCCTCTGACATTTTCCCATTCTGTTCCCTTCCCCTCCCCTTCCAAAACATGAAAGGCACCCTACTATACCACGGTATACCTTAGATGGGGCTGAGTCCCAGTAACAGTTCAACAAGGGATTTTTATTAAGTGTGTTCATGAAAACGAGCACCAGCGAATTGCTGGAAATGGCTCTTGGTTTTGGGACATTTGGTCAATGAATTGCTGGGGTTGACCCAGATTGAAAAGTTTAGATCTCACCATGATCAGAATCATACCTCACTTCACCCATCCCCTGCCCCAGACCCAGTGCCCTTCTGTAAGGTGTGTATGTGTGTGGGCCTTGCAAATGATATAAGATGGTGAATGCTTGTCTTGCTTGTCCACCACTGTCAAAGGTCATGGTGGGGTGATTTGACGAATTCGAGCACCAGATTTGCCGAATTCGAGCACCAGATTAGACGAATTCTAGCACCAGATTTGGCGAAATCGAGCACCAGATTTGACGAATTCTAGCACCAGATTTGACGAATTCTAGCACCAGCCAGAGCACAATTTTTGCGCGCGTGTGTCTCCGCTTTGCCCGCTCTGGCACCAGCCCGACCACTGGGCTTTGCGAAACCGAGCACCAGCCAGAGAAATTGAGCACCAGATTAGGCGAAATCGAGCACCAGATTTGACGAATTCTAGCACCAGATTTGGCGAAATCGAGCACCAGATTTGACGAAATCGAGCACCAGATTTGACGAATTCTAGCACCAGATTTGACGAAATCGAGCACCACCAAGGACCACCACAAGAAGCACCAGGTTTGACGAAATTGAGCACCAGATTTGACGAAATCGAGCACCAGATTTGACGAATTCTAGCACCAGATTTGACGAAATCGAGCACCACCAAGGACCACCACAAGAATCACCAGATTTGATGAATTCTAGCACCAGGTTTGATGAATTCTAGCACCAGATTTGGCGAAATCGAGCACCAGATTTGACGAAATCGAGCACCAGATTTGACGAATTCGAGCACCAGATTTGACGAATTCGAGCACCAGATTTGACGAATTTGAGCACCAGATTCGACGAAGCACCAGATTCGACGAATTCGATCACCAGATTTGACGAATTCGAGCACCAGCCAGTAAGTGATTTTTGAGTTTGAGTTGGATTGTGTCTCCGCCCTGGGCAGAATTTCCAGAAAATCAGCAGGTTTTGCGAAATCGAGCACCAGATTTGAAGAATTCTAGCACCAGATTTGACGAATTCTAGCACCAGATTTGGCGAAATCGAGCACCGGATTTGACGAATTCTAGCACCAGATTTGACGAAATCGAGAATCAGAGCCACCAGCCCAGGGACCAGCCCCACATTTCAAAATGAAAGCAGAGCCACCAGCCCAGGCCAGCCAGGGACCAGCCCCACATTTCCAAATGAAAGCAGGGCCACCAGCCCAAACCAGCCAGGGGCCAACCCCACAGTTCAAAATGAAAGCAGAGCCACTAGCCCAGGCCAGCCGGGACCAGCCCCACATTTCAAAATGAAAGCAGGAGAGTGCATGGGAGATTTGATTGGACCCAGACCTTTTTTTTTTCAATTTTCCTGGTGCTGCTTTTGTGCTCATCGATTGTGCTCACTGTTAGTGGGACTCAGCCACTTCGAAGGTAAACCGTCTTACCCGGGGCTTTAGATCGATCCATCGTGTGCTCGCAGGAGCTGCCTGGCCGTGGCTCCGATGCCTTGGCGCTGGGCCGGAGGGGCGAGGCCTTGGCGCAGCTTCTGGCGGCGAAAGTGCTGTTGGGCTCGGCGCAGGCGGTGGGCGCCGCCAAGGACGCGCAGGCGATCGTTTCGGGGCGAGGTGCACATCGCCGGGGGGTGTTGTGGTTCCCAGACACGAGGTGGTGGGGGACTGGCATCAGTTATACTTTGGGGTGGTGGAAAAGGGGTCAAGGTAGGTATATACATGGAGTGTTTGGATTTTGGGCCACTTTGGGGAGGATTTGGACAGAAAAGACCTTGGACGAGCTGTAGGAATTGGGTCGAAGTACTAGGATGCCAGGGGATGCCAAGAGTTCTTTGATCAGCATCAGGGCTTCTTTTTCAGAGGTGACCGGGGTGTTTGGGCAGCAGATTTTTCGGTTCACCATGTCTTTGGTTGACTCCTGGCGAATTCAACGGCGCTTTGAATGACACGAATTGTCAAGGTTTGAGACCCTCAGTATGTGGCAGGGAGGTGCCACACATGATCCACCGATTTCGCGGAGCCGATCGGTCGCTGCAGGCCCTCCTTGCTGGCGGTCGCGACCAAGCGGGCGAGGCCGCTGCGCTACTCGGCGTGCAAGACCAATTCGGCTCGACAGGTGCAAAGCAGCAGTGCCAAGCTGTGCAAAGCTGCAGACCCAGACAATCCATGGGACTGGAAGATCATCCGGCCTATTGACCCGTCGACGCACCGGAACCTATTTTCCCCAAGAACATCTTCCAGTTTGATGCATCGGTTGTGAAGCTGATCTGAAAGCTGAAACAGAGGCCGTTCGCGGCCACTTGACCCGTACGCACATGGCACCTCTTGGGCGCCCTCAGAAACTGAAACAGGGGAGCCTCTGTGGAGCTTGAGCCCAAACTTAGAGCCAAGAAGCTGATCTGTCTCCCAAACCGCTCCAAGTGCAGACCTCGAGGTCCTTGGCAGTGGCACAGGCCTTGCTAGCGCAGCAGAGCTTGGAAGGTGCCCTCGGCGCAGCGGCCGGCGCGGCTGAGAGCTTCAAGGCACGGCGTGTTCGACGACTGAAGTTGGTGTGGCGTGGCAGAGCTTCAGGGCACGGCGTTGAGACGTATGTGGGACTTCTGGTGGGGGTGAAGGACAACGGAGCAGACCGACCATGGAAGAATATGGAAGAAGCAGCAGACTGACCATGGACCCGTAAAAACCCGTCGAAGAACATGCGAAACGAATCCAACGAATCCGTCCGTCCGTCCGTCCCGTGTTCGCATCCGTCAGGCATCTTGTGGCGTGGGACAGGCGAGCGATGGCCAGGGTGGTGTTTCCAATTCTGGACATGGGCCCCTACCATTTTGGTTCCTTGATTCCTGCCCAGACTGGGTATACTTGCAAGTATCAGGAGTATCAAATGACTCGACGGCCGTCATATCACTATAAACATAGGAGAGGTCGGCCGCGAGCTTGCTGGGAACTGCAAAGGTGACCAGAGATGGAAAGTCCGATTTCATTCGATGTAAATGGGTCAAAACCCTAGCCCTTTGCTTGTCACAAGTTCTTGGACATTCCGAAGACGCGGAGTCGGTGCACATGGACATTCCGAAGATGTCTCGAGGGAAACGTGAGGGAACCATGTTGACCATCTCTCGCATCGTTTGCTTCGCGTTGGCTGCTCCCTCCTGAGAGATCATGAACGATCCGGTCCTTTCGAGTGGCGAGTGGCATCGCTAATAGAGGCTAGCCTATATTATAGTGGATAGTGGCCTGGCCTAGCGATTCCTGAGGATTGGAAGAGAAGAAACAAAGTCCACAAGACCAGTCACTGCAGACAGAAAATGCCTGCTTGTTGCTTAAGGAAGTAGTGTTTTGTGTTGTTGTTGTTTTTTTGACGGACCCAAAGAAGTGATCGAAAGATCTGGATGAGGGTAGAGTGAGTCAACCTCAGAGTTTGTTCTTTTCTTAGCGGTTTAAAGAGCTAAGGTCCTTGCATTTGTTCATATGTGTTCATTTCATTCTATATAAATTCATTGGTGGTCACGAAACCCCGTTGCTGGTCACAAGCACGTCCATCTTCTTGTCGCAAGCCCACCAATTGACATGCACGGCACGAAGGAACTGTTTTATTTCACCTTCGAAGGGTTGAAGCTCCGCCTGGCAGGGGGGTGGCTCTGTGTTGCATGGCCACCGTCCAGTTGCGGATGGAAGATGCCTTGGAAGCCGAAAAGAGTGCTAAGGAGATGGGCGTCAGCAGGAAAAGGAATGGGATGGACAAAGCTCATGAGGAGGTTTGATAATAAAGCAACGCCAACTTCTTGTGGGAACGCTGTTGCTTTGTTGGTGTTTCTTTTTTGTAGCTATATGCAGAACTTGGGATTCTTCAACTGTTGGATTAGTTGAGCTATGCGGCACGGAGCAAATAGCCCTAGAAAGAAAAGCAAGTAATTAGCCCTGAAATCAGTCTGGGATGCTCACCATTGAAGAGGATAGTAGACATCCCAAGCTATGCCCCTTACTCATCCGATTCCTGTCAGAGCAAGCCTTCTTGTGCATGCTTGAAAGGCAGTCTAGTCGCAGGAGAAACGCAAAACCGCGGGAGTTGCGCGAGCGACTTTTGCGCTTGTGTTCAGTGGTTTCCACAGGTCCTTTGCCACAAATGCCAGATGATGTCCAACAGAGTAGCTGAGCATGGCAGATTTGCCAAGGATCTGAAATACGATTGATTCCATTAGGCAACTCTTTTATCGCGTAGTCGAACTCACCCCACAACAAAAAGAACAGTACAACAGTAACATCAAGACGTATCAATGATGTGGTTCACTCCGCCGCCCCCCCCCGAATAAAGAAGACATAAGAAGACCTAAAAAGAAATAAACAAACACATGGTGTTCAGTTCTTGGATGTTCGTTGGATCTTCAAGACTAACAAGACTAATATAATATATTCAAAACATCTAACACATCGCGTGGCAGGTGTTCAGTTGCGACCTTCTCTTCTGTTTGCCCATCGAACACACA
This sequence comes from Durusdinium trenchii, assembly GCA_963970005.1. NCBI lineage: Eukaryota > Dinophyceae > Suessiales > Symbiodiniaceae > Durusdinium > Durusdinium trenchii. The sequence continues at coordinate 493,561 of CAXAMN010000070.1, forward strand.
GGAGGCACTTCGAATCTTTCAACAGATCCGATCCTTCTCTGCCCGGACGCCGAGCCGAGCCGTCCGAGCTGACGGCGACCGACGGACGCAACCGCGCGCCGCTCCCCGCGCTTTTGTCGCGGGCTTTTGTCGCGCTTCTGTTGTTTGGTCACGGAAGTGCAATGAAGAATGGGACCGAATATGTTGGTATTTCGTTGGGCTGCTTTCAATCGGATTCAATCAACACGAAGTCGCAATGTCCACGAAGAAGGTGAATGAGTGAAGTCCGCTGTGCGCTGTGAAGCTCCTTCGATCGGACTGAGGACCGGACCGGCTGTTCGGAGTGATACAGGACGGCTGTATCAGAGAAGAAGGGCTTTTCTGTTTCTCACACCCAGTAGTTATATGGAAAGTATTGGAAAGTATTGGAATTATTACAATATAGTTTATTAATTAGTTGATTGTACTGGCAGACTGAGACCTAAGGAGGCAGACTGTCCTTTGAGGCCAATTTCGTTCATCCGAAGAACTCCTCTTCCCCACCCAGGCATTGAAGCGCTGCAGTGCTGTCTGCGGGGAAGCGCGGGCGCGGCAGCTTCTGGCGCACACGCAGCTGAAGAGCTTGGAGCCCAGCTCCGCCAGGCCAGGCCGGTCGAAGATGGTCGAAGGGTGTCGACCCCACGTAGGGTCCGCACATGGGGCGTTTGGGTCCTCGGCCTGCACAGCTAGGAGGTACATGAAGCGATGGAAGAAATAGGAAGAAATGGAGGACATGTGAAGATCTAGTTGTAGCGGGTGGAGGTTCGCGGATCATCATGACGAGATGCTTGAATGGCTCAAATTCTAAGAGATGCCACAAAACTCAGCAAGCCACCCCTGCACTAGGAGACAGTCTTGCACTATGCCCTTTTCTAATTGAAACCCTGCCGAACGCAGAGAGGCTGGGACTTGGGACTTGGTAGGCCAAGTGTGTCGCCAGTCGATCTTAGTGGCAGCCTCATCCAGCCTCATCGCATGTCCCAGACCCTCCATGATCGGAGGAGACCATCCCAATGTAAGCAAATCATCCAGAGCAGGACCCACAGGAGTTGGGTGGTTCATGAACATCCCGAATCACATCTTAGGGGCTATCAATCGAAGCCCCTTAGTTAGGGTGTTCTGGTACTTGACCTTATCATGGATTCTTATATATATATATAGGTTTTCTTTCATCCACACGGCCGGAGCCGTGTGTTCTTTTGTCCAAGCTCCGACCAAAACGGACTCAAGCCGTCGAGGGTGTTCTTCGACGAGTTCAACTGTGCGCACTTGGTGACCTGGCAGCAAACGTCGCACGACAACGGCGCTTCGATTCATGCTGTTTTCAGTCACCCAGCGGGGCGACCAAAAATAGTGCCTTCATCAGTTGTTTTGTTATGTTTTTTTGTTTCCGATCATGTATTGAAGGTTGCAAGGAAGACCAACCAAGACAAGTAACAAATTTGAAAACACAAACATGCAATACTACTCAGCGGGTTGCGAAACCCATAGTTTTCAGCTTCCTGATGATTCGAGTCTCAGTGGTTTCTTTCTTTTGACAAGTTCACTCGTGCAGTTCACAAAGTTCGAAGCCAAGGAGATCAGTGAAATGTCTTCGCAGGACGAGACAGTGATCCGTTTTTGTTTGGGCAAGCTGTGATTTTCTTCACGCTCAAGCGTTTCTTTGTCCGGACAAGTGTTGCTTGTGCTCTGACAGTTTTTGTTCTTTTCGTTTAAGACATTCTCAATTGAGATATATTGAGATGATTTTTTGAGCTAGTTGAGACGATTCTGCCCCTTTTCCTGGAGGATGGGATATGATGCTGAGCAGTAAATCAAAAATCCCGTCGAGAAAAATTGCAAGTCGGCGTGGAATTTCAGAAAGGCCCAAAATTATCATTAAATGTACTAGGACCCACAAGGGATGGTTAATGGACACCCCTTAACCTCTAAGGAGCTATCAATAGACACCCCTTAGGGTGTCCTGGTAGAGTACACTTTATAAACATAGCGCTGAGAACCGTCTCCACTACTGAGATCAACAGGGCAGTGAAAGGGGAGGAGCATCAACCAGGCCGGCTAGGAGAGTACGCCCTAGAGAAAATAGTCTTCTAAAGGTTCATGGTTCAGGTTCCATGGTGTAAGTGAAGAGGCAGTTCTGTTGACACGTTCGCCCCTGCGAAGGAGTCGCTGGAAGCAGCGGTGGCCACACTCCACAACATGCAACGCGCGCGGAACAACGTGAAGGCCTGGAATACGCCCAGGTTGGGGAATACGCCTTCAGTCCAAAGGTCACAATCTGGAAGACGATGCCATGGACCCTCAAAACCACGTCGGTTGGTAGTTCGGAAAACCACTCGGACCCAGGGGGCCAGGGTACGGACCCGGGTCTATGGTTCGTTGACGTCGGGATGTGTGAACGGAACTGGTTCGAAGAGGTGGAAGATGTTGAGCATCCAGGTCCAATGGACGTTTTCGAAGCAGAGCGGCGGTCCTCTGTGTCAGAGCATCCTCTTGAGCACGCATGTCGATCGAAACAACTCTCCTGGCGGGTTGCAAGCATGACAACGTATGCAAATCAATAGCTGACTAATGTATATAAGTTATAAGGACTTATCATTAAGGTCTTGGCCTGCATGCACCGGTGTGCAGGTTTTGCTCCATGGGCTTGGTCGTCCGTATTTCACGTAACGTTGTAGGCCCATGTTCGCAGAGCTTTCAATCTTTGCAGATTCCTTAACACACAGACAGAGGATCAAGAGTTGCCAAAGATGTGTTTCTCAAAGATGTATTTTGGACATATTGTCCATGAATCAGGATCCCAGAAGCTAGTGCAGCTGAGTGCAGCTGTGAAATCTGAAATGCCTCATCTTAGTGGACGATAGTGGACGATGCTACGGATCAAAGTGGCGGGTCCAAACTTGGGCACCCTGCTTGACCCCAAAACAATCGGATCGTCGTCGCTACATCGTCTTCTCGTCTTCATTCACGATCGCTTCGCGACATGTCACGACTGATTGTCCAATCGGACGAAGGCAGTGGTGATGCATTTGGAGGGTTTGGTGGGACCCAGCAAGATGCACAGCTACGCCTTGAGTAGTGGGAACTTCTTGGTGGGCTTGCGATCCTTGAGTGACCTGGTTTGAAAAGAGAGGTGAAACATAATATGTGTGTTACTTGTGAAGTGTCTTTTTCTTTTTGTGAGAACGACTGGGTGCGGGTTCGAATTGAGATGTGTTTTCGTTGGTGGTTGATATGTTTGTTGAACCTTTAGCGTGGGACAACTTGGAATCATTTGGGAATAGATCAAGTCAAGTGGGTTGAAAACACCAATCAGCTTGGCGCGTCCGGAGTTGTTTTGTTTCACACGTGAGTCCTGAGCAGAGGTGAACACAGGTCCATGCGAAGAGACGGTGAGACGTTGATGGTAGCTCGTATAGGTGATGGTAGTAGGTGTGATCAATGGATATCAACTTCTTTGTTTTTGCTGCATGATTCAGTAATTTCGACTGTTGTTGATTCCTAAATCTCACCATGTCCCACGGATTTCAAAACCTCTTCAGGCTTGGGGGATTGAAATACAATGGAGTCTTCAACCTTTAAATCAAAGCCTTCACCCCCAAATAAATCCTTCAGAGCTTTTTACCATCCCTGTGTCGTTGTTGGGGAAGGGTGGCGATTTCTGAATCAACAGTCTGAATCCAACGGCCACGGCCATGGTGCCAAACTCAGTAACGGCCCGCCCAAATCCCCCCAGTAGGGGGGGTCGTGGATGATTTTCGGTGTTTGGGTTTGGCAAGTCCATTGGCCTGCCATGCTGAAATGCCCACGGGTTTCACAAGCAAATCACTATTTTAGAGATGGAAAGGCTTGCAACCTAACCATTATCATCCACTGGGCCCAGGGAATAGGATATACCCATGACAATGATCCCACCATGGCTGAGACTCACTCTTTCGTTGTTGCTTGTTGTTAGGGGTTGATAGCTTTGCACTTGTGCCATATCCAAATGGATAGACTGCGTTAGCGAGACGTCCAGTTGTCAACAACCAGACTTTCAACATCGTTTTAGCCTTATTATTATGGATTACTAGTAGCTCCTGGCATTACTACTAGGATCAAGAAGCTACTACTGTAGTAGCTCCTGGCATTGCTACTAGGATCAAGAAGCTACTACTGTAGTAGCTCCTGGCATTGCTACTAGGAACAAGAAGCTACTAGTAGCTCCTGATTGAAAGCACCGAGCCAGTCAGCCAGTCCATGATTTTGGGGGAACTTTTGGTAGCACGAAGGAAGACTTTCACACGGTGGGGTGAGGTATTCCCATCATCCTGGCTGCTTGTGGCACCTTGGCGGATTGGGTGGAACCCCCGTGCATGTTCGGATCCTGACATGAACGGAAGTCGATGTGATCTTGAAGAAACGCACCGTGGTGAATGGACGGGTTCGCGTGAATCTGCGGGAGACTCAGATTTTCAGATGTTTTCAGAAGTCTACTCATCAACCATGCCTCCACAACCAGCTTCTCCCAGAGATGTGGTTCTCCCACTCGGCTCAGAAGATGGGTGTGTCTGATGGATTTGGGCACACTCGGCCGAACTCTCGTGTTGGCCTGAACATACACTCCCTGGAACTTAGAACTGGAAGTGGATGGCATGGCCCTGAAAAGAACTCCAAATCCAGTTCAAGGGAGTGTTCACCAGGAACCCAACAGACTCGCCCTCTGACTCCAGTCACGCCGACGGACGGCGGAACGATGGTATCTTCGATAGTATTTGGTGTTCGTCACAAGTATACTTGGTGCAACTGAGCACGATGATTGAGAATCACTGGAACTTGATTGAGAATCACTGGAACTGAAGAGAACCCAATCACTGATGATTGATGATGACGAACTTGATTGGAACTTGATTGATCAGCTCATCTGTTCTCTTCAGAAAAGTCTTGATGAGCTGAAGAACTTTGGAGTCTTTTCACGCAATCTCTCCATGAACCACTGGGCTCCTGTCGCCCGAGAAAGCCGACCTGCAGAACACCGTGTCGTTGGTGCTCGATCTTCCGCACTGGTCGTGCCTGTATGGGTAGAGGGTCGACCTTGGAGAGAGCTGCAATCGATTTTTTACGCTGAAACCCACTGTAGATCTGGGCCAAGGGATGCCTGGTATGTGTTTTGCCTGGTATGTGCTTGGATGCATAGAATCCGGAATGTTTGATTGTGTTGGCAGCAAACATCTATTTCACGAACCCTGTCGCACAATGCTTCCAAGGTACTTTATTGATCTTTATTCTATCGTAATCACCAAATCGGTAGAGCATTAATGGTTCGCCTTTCAACATGGAATCATCCCTATGTTGTTCCGTTTTGACATCATTTCCTAGAAGATCAAGCGACATCCATGGCAATACTGCATGCCGCCCTATCAAACAAACACACTGCCAGGCAAGATTGCTGGACCTTCATGGCAACTGGTCCTGGGCTGTGATTACCGAATCTGCTCCAATGACACTGACTTCCTCTTGCCTATCATCTCACCACCGGCCCGGGGGAAGGGGTGGTGAGAGACAGGGGGAAGGGGTGGTCTGGAGAGAGACAGGGGCCAGTGGCCGCAGGCCAAGTTTGAGGAGATCCAACATCCAGTGGATTCAAAATGCTTCACACTCTACTCTGCAGCTCATTGGTCAGCAAGTCAATACAAGCTGCTGAGATATCTCAACCGACAGAAAAAAACACACAATATGACTTTTGAGTAGTAGTGACCCCAGCAAAGCCTTTAGGTCACGATTTCGGCAACTTGAGCCCCACGTCTTTCTGCCCCAGAAAGGAGCTGATTCCTCAGGAAAGAATCAGCATGGCATGACCCTCCCAGAAACAAGGATGGAAGTGACTGGTTTCGCGGGCCCTGAGTGAAAGACCAATTAGTTCCTCTAGAACAAACACACTTCCCGTGGATACTGAATATCTAAAACACTTCTAAAACACATCAATCCATATTAGTAACAAGAAATATACAGTATTAATAAATCCATAGATCCAATGCCTGACTCTCAGAGACCCCTTTCTTCTCCAACCCGACTCGCTGACTTCGGCGAAGGAAGACCGCTGTTCGCTCCGACCCGTCGCTCCAGGAGTGCCTTGGGGAATTGGTGGGTTCCGCCTTAGCCTCGCAGCTCTGCATCAGCAGCGGCACCTTGGACGCGCAAGCGCTGCAGGAGCTGAACATCCTCAACCAGGTCCGGCCCAATAAGGCGCGAGGGGGATGCGATGAAGGAAGAAGGAACGGCCGATTCGATGCTTTTGTGTCGGGAATGCGAGGGGCTCCACTGTTTGGGTTCCTTTTTGACTCCACTGTTGCGACCTGCGACTCGGCGGTCTAAGAGCGTTCGTGTTGGGAGAATGTGTTTTGTTGGTGCAAGACAGGCAGGGCAGTTGGAAGGAAAGAAGTTCCAAAGGTTTCTGGCCAAAACAGATTGTTGAATAATAACTAATAAGAACAATCATGCTCCCAGAAAGATTGAACAACTAACAAGAGTTCCACGTCCCGGCCAGGACGAAACCGCGCGGGCGGCCAGTGAACTGGCCAAACGCATCGCCGGTTTCCCAGGCCCGAATGTTGGGGGAGTGGTGAGGTGATCGGGAGTGGATTCAGACATGCTCAAGGATGGAGCAAGGGGTAGGGACTGGGACACCATGAGGTTTGGGAGTGGTGACCAGTGACCAGTGATGAAGTGGCCCTCCTTGCAACGGAAGTGGATGGCGTGAACCCCCCGGATGAAGTAATGTCGTGAGTCCTGAGTGATGTTTTTCCTTTAAAGACTGGGGGTGTGGGTGACCACTTCCATTTGTTGTTGCAGGATGACCCACCATCCATCTTGAAGCACCCCAGTGAGTGTGGATCACCTGCTAAAATGTTCTTGAGTTCTTGGGGATGAACATGGGTGGCCACCCGACGACCGGCAGCACATGGGTGGACAGTTTGAACCTGAAATTCGTTTAGGGAAACTCAGGGAGTCCAGTAAAGGATTTTGGAAAACACTTGAGTCCCTCTTCTCAACACGTTTTGCTCAGCGCTTGCTGCCACGTCCCAAGAAAACCCGGATTGGCCTGGATGGTGACTGTTCTCCTTGGGGGAAAAAAGACACACAAACCAGTTTTAAGGCATCGCTACTAGGAGCAAGGACGCTACTAGGGGCTCCTGGCATCGCTACTAGGAACAAGAAGCTACTAGGGGGCTCCTGGCCTTACTACTAGGAGCAAGGACACTACTAGGAGCATTTTTTACCCAGGGATGACCCGGTGAACAGGCCGCTCGGGTCGTGACCAATCTCTTCTTTGTGAGTAAAAGACGGTGTACGTTCCACATCCAGAACCATTGATGTCAGGGTCATGGTATATACCAGGACCATCTGACCATCTGGGTGTCCCAGCCAGGTGACACAGGATGGTCCTGGTAGCGATTTGATACATGGAGCGAACACGGGCCATGTTTGCTTCTGGTTCTTCACGAACGACCGGTGGAACCCCGTGTGTGACCCTGTGTGACCGTTCACTTCCTTCACCGATAACCAAAGACAGACGAGTCTCGCCTGCGCAGGTATCGCCTGCCGCCAGACCATGAGTTTGCTGACAGTGCCACCTGTGCGCTATACCACGGTAGGGTCGTACAAGCTGCCGGATCCCGATGTCATCGCATAAAGAAACAGCAGCCAGAAGCAGATCCATTCTGTTCATCCTTGATTCGGGCTTTAGGAGCATTTTCAGGTAGTATATAATATATATATATATAACTTGCAATAACAGGTGAGACACGCGGATCCTCAAGTGAGTTGGTGTATCCCCTGAACTGTAGTAGAGAATCTGCAAATCCTACAGCAGTAGGAGAACCTGCAAGTAATTCTATAAGCACGAGGTGTTGAGGCATGAAGATTGGTCCCTATACATCCACCACACTAGGGAGCGACTACACTAGGCCGCAGCAAGGTCCAGTTCTTCCCTGAAGCAAGGAGCCAAGCAGCGCCCCAGGACGTTCACCACCCCCCGTCGTCAGTTATCCATTACATGTGGTAAACAATTCTTGCTTTTGGAGCTCCTTAGATTGGGGTCACTTGGTCGCTGGCTCAACGAAATCAGAGTCATATCGGACGTGTATCACTTGACCTGATAGGCTCAAATGGAACCACCAGTCAATGGCATATCCAGTCATGTACCTGAATATCCCCAGCCAGATGCATCCTTTTCTGCGAGGTTTATGTTATTTATGTACTTCCCACTGCTTTACCAGTGCTGGAGGCAAGAAATCCTCGCTGCAGTTTGCCGCTACTAGGATTCTGTGGGCAGCTGCTGCAACCTTCGTCGAAAGAACCAGCCCCTCGCAGACTAAAATAAGACTGATATGAAGACTCAGCTCCCTTGTTGATCGCAAAGTGTATGCGCCTGCAACCTTGCATTGCAATGATCGTCTCAGAGTGTTACAATGTGCAAATTCTTATTCTTTGAATGCTGCCAATATTTGTTGTGACTGGAGTTGCCTTCAACTGCCAGAGAACACATCTCTTCATCATTCTTCACTTCTACAGCCAACTACTGTACACAATATTACACAATCATGAGGTGTTTCATCTTCGCCTGGGAGCCTTAGAAAAACAACGAATCCCCCTTGATCCCCCATGGAACCCAGAAGCGGAACCCGCGATGGACACCGGAATTCCACTCTTCCAACCGGAGCTGGCAAAGAGCGCCGGCCGCGCCGGCCGAGCGCCGTCGGTGCACCAGCGAAGGGAAAAAACAGCGCAGGGACCGGACGGGAGGGTATCCCCGCACGGCCGCTGTGTGGAAGCTTTGGTTGAAACACCAGATCCAAACGGCAAAACACCAAGGTGAATGTCCACTGAAAGTCCAAAGAGGATGACATAGTACATAGTTCTGAAACTTAGACGTCCATTATTGTTCGGGTGTTCTCATTGTTTGGAACAATGTTGCATGATGGAGATTTGAGTATAGGAACAACAACAGGCGCATAGGGCACAGGGCCTTTGTGTGTAGGAAAGGTCGGTTTGCTTATTGTTGGTTCATTTTGCTGCCTGTTTGAGTGCGTGTTGCGTAAATTGTCATTTGGCAACGACCATGTCCTCACATGCAATTCTTTGTGACTCAAGACCATGCACTAAGTAAAGCAAGTCAAGACGTAGCGTCAAAGCAGCTCGACGATCTTGGCAACCCTTTCATCAAGTTGAGAATCTAGCTTTCAGTCTCTTTCTCTATGTCTCTCTCTGATTTCCCTTATGTTCTTCCGGTTTCGAGACACCCCGAAGCCACACTGACCATGCGCTTCTTCACTCTCGAGACACGACTCAACCACCCACCATCCGAAGCTGCGACTCGACTCAGGGGAGGGAGAGAGAGAGAGAGAGTGTCCCTGTCCACGTGTTCGGACAGCTGTGATGTATGGTATGTGTTCCGTATGTGTGGTTCCAGAAATACATCACCTGGTAGCTCCAAGAACCTCCAAAGAAGAAGTAAGTAAAACATGTTACTTACATGTAAAACCCAGTAAGGTATTGACAGGTAGTTGGCCCTTCCATGCAAACCACAGCGTTTTGATCCAACATGGGTTCCCAACAAAACGATATTCCTCGGCGCTGTGCCAGACGACTTTCAAGCAAAGTGACACTTAAAATCTATGGGCATTAAGCACGCTGTGCCATTGGGAAACCTTCATTGCAAGGACTTTGCCAGGTTACCAGTCGTGGCAGTCTGTGTCATGGTGAATTTGTTGTTCCCCGGATGTGTTGCAAGGATTTTCCTGGTGTACAGTAGCTACCAGACTGAGAGATGAACCTGAACCACCATATCACTATAGGGAACACTGGCATTTGCAGGGGTTTTGTCCTACTCAAATCATGACCTGTCAGCCTGCCAGCCTTGTGCATGATCTTGGAGCCTTCAATATGATGACAGCCAGATGTGGAGCACAGCGTTTCTGCTGTCCACGACGGCCACCGCGTACAACCCGCAGCTCTCATGCGCCTGGGGCATCGGGAGAGGCGGATGTTCATCCCAACTTGACTGTGGGCGATACCCTAAGTTACTTCATTTGAAGGGTATACGGTATAAGCCATTTTTTGTATATCCAGGTATATCCAGGTCTTGTAACTTGTAGATGAGTTATGTAGATTGGACCTATTTGGAGCTTTAGGATGCTCATCAAGCTCAATACACGTTTCCACCAACTGCAGAACCTGGGTGTAATACACTGGGGAGCTCTGTGGGTGTTCACATGTGTGTGTGTGTGTGTGTGTGTGTTTGTGATTAAACTTTCTGAACGAAGATCCGATCTGATCAAGATGAGTGCACGGTGTGTCAAGCAATTTTGCAGACTGTCTCGTTGAAAACACCACAAAACAACCATTCTTGTGCATTCCTCCGGTCACTTTGCCCTAGGCAAAAAAAACACCCCGAAACCCATGTGTTGGCCGCTTTGGCCCTTGTTTTTCTTCATGGCGTGGATGAAAGTTACCTCCGCACCTATGCCACTCCAGGTGTCGGGCTGGTGGAGAACATCTCCTGGGACCAGTTGCGAGACGAGCTTTGGGATGCGACGGCCACCGCCAGGCACTGCGCCCCTTCCGGCGTTCGGTCAACACTCGGCTTGACGGGTTTCTAATTGGTTTCTATCCTTCAAGTTCCATATCCACACAACCTGATGTGGTTCTATATCTTCTATCTCAACTCAAATCTCAAAGAGAACACCTCTTGGAGGTGGGTATCATGGGTGCCATCATCCTGTCCCTCCATTTCCAACGTCGATCTCCTCTTCTCAACCAGGTGGCCAGTCTTGCCGCTCCCGGTCCCCCTGGAGCTGGGTGAGCGCTGGTACAGCGGATGCCCACTGGGGCACTTGGCGATGGCCTGGCTGCAGGAGTGGGGATGCCCTGGAGGCCTCCAGTTTTTTTCCACGTTTTCAAAAACTCACATGTTCAAATGTTTTGGACACGAGCACTTTGGCCCACAAACTGGTGTTTTGTGTTTTCATCATGTTTCAGGAGGTGCGTAAGCGTAAGGATGAGTAAGGTGCAGCACGAAGGAACTACAACTCAACAAGCAAGGGAGGAGATTGCTTGTGTTCTTTCAAGGTGAGTCAACCCAAACCTCATTTTTTTTGCCAACTATACAAACTGCATGTATAGTTGTCACATGTTGTCACGGCAAACACTCCTGCTGCGCTGTGGGCACCAGGGCATGCATTGCGTGGGCATCGCGTGGTGATGGGGTGCTGCATCACTCGCAAATCTGCAGTGGGATGAAAATGATGAAGAATTCATTACTAGTAGCGTCCTTGCTTCTAGTAGAAATGCCCTTGTTCCGTTCGTAGCTTCTAGTTCCTAGTAGTACGGCCAGGAGCCCCGAACGTAGCGTCCTTTCCACTCGTCTTCGTCGTTCGCTTCGTGGCAGCGCCAGGAGTGGTCGCGACAAGGGCCGAGATCGACGGCGACGAGGGCGACTTTGCTGTCGAAGCTTGGAGTTGTGGATTTGTTTGGATCGGGTGGTGTTTGTCTTCCCATGTATTCCCAATATAACATATAGTACCATATATTACAATATATGTTAAATCCCCTTGTGAGGGAATATGCAGTATGTCTTTTTCCGGGTTCCTTGAACAAATCCGAGAGTTGGACAGGGGAATCGGTTCTGTCCGTCGTCCGTGAACTCGTCACTGGTCACTGGCGAGTTGACATGTAGACAGCACAGGGATACCTGGCATAGCTGGCATACCTAGGGTGTCACATATATGCGAAACACTGCATGAAAGCAGTTCCCCAAAAAATGGATGGCATGTTCCAATCCCTAGGGATTGACGGATCCACCCTTTAGGTCGGCAACTCCGGCTGTGTTCGACTCTAAGTCGGAGGGTCCGGTCGGCAACGGCTACTTCGTGCATGCCTCAGGAAGTACGTGGCAACCAGAGCCACGGTGAGTGATTTGCTTTGGTCTTCCTGGCCATTGCCATTCATTTTGAGCCAGGCGTTTTGGGGGCCAGCGACCTACGAGTTGAGCAAGATTAGAAGCCATCACAATAACTGATGGTCGTTGGATGGTGTTTGTGATGGGCGGTGCAACAATGCGAACCCAGATGGCCATATATCTATCACTGGTGGAGTGGTGGAGGTTCAAGATATTCGTGAGGAGTTCTGTGGTCCTGGATGACTTGTTTGCTTCGAGTGACGTCGATCTTAGCAGAAGTTGATGCCTGCTGGTTCCACCATCTTCTCGAAGGGAATGGGTTGAACATCTAATAGAGCTCTACAAACTGTTTCACATTGCTTTACTGAAGAGGGCGGATCAAAACCTGGAGCCTGGTCACACCATGTAGCTTGACCTTCCAGGTAGGTCAACCAAAATGTTCTTTTTGACCCACTGCCACGGTTGAAGATCGCCTCGTTTCAAGTCAGGCTCGCTTTGTAGAAGAGTGTGGAGTCCTTTGCCAAGCCATTCCACATCCTCCTGCTGAGTGAGCAAAACCTCACAGCTCCTCGCTTTCTCCCCTAGCCCAAATCCTTGACCAAAACACCAGAACGAATCTTAAGAACGAAGAAACAACTTCTTCATTGAAGTGCTTCATGTTGAATCCATCCAAACATATCCAAATCCAAATGCTATCTCCAGGGCTTTACAGACATCTCCTCTTTTCAAATCCAAATCCTCCACAAAAACGCGGCGCGTCTTTTTTGCGCTTTCGCAGGTCTCCCGTTCGCGGTACAAATCACTGGGTTTGCGCCACTGGCGAGAGGCTGGTGCCGCAGCCGGCGGCCCCCAGCCGATCGATTGGGTGGGATGAGGATGGATGTTTACGTTGTTCCTTCGTTTGGCGAACTGTTCTGGCTACACACACCTCTGAAACCTGCCACTTTCGGTGCCGATCTCTATTCGCTTTCTTTGGAGGTGTGCTGTTTGCTGCTGAAAGCAGGTGTGAAGAACACGCCACTATTAATTATGGAAGCGGTATGACATTCCGGTTGCTTGGCCTTTTCAGTTAACGATTGGATGAATCTTTGGATCGTAGTCCTTTCCTGCTGCAAATTCTTCAAAGCAACATATCGGATTTCCCCGACTCCGTCTTGGCAAGACTCCATCTATGCCCTGCTGTTGACCGGCGCACCCGTGCCCTTGCCCCCTTCACTCGGTGTCGTCACAGTCTCCTCGGTCGTCACAGTCGTTGCATGGTGAGGCTCAGGCAGCGGAGCGACTGGCGAAGGAGGAGCTCGGAAGGATGGGAAGCCAGGCGCGTACGACGTACGACGCGGGTACGACGTGTGGGTACGAGCGTGGGACTGGAGGGGAGGGGACTTCGTGAAACGCGGAGGGGTCTGTTCGTTTTCGGTTGCGGTTTTGGGTCCGGTTGACAGGGCCATACAGGGCCCCTGGTTGACACGACTGGAGTTGGGATCGAATGGATTCATGGATCAAACGGCGCTGTTTTGAAACAAGGCAACGTTCCTGATTCTTCGCGTTGTTCTGGTATGTTTTGGTTGTCAGTCGGACACTGCACGCTGCGCTCGGGAAGTGCCGTCGGTCCTGACGTCATGCTGACGCCATCCATTCGGCTTCTTTAGCGAACGGCGCCCGGTTTGATGAAGTCCAAACAAAGAGACCATGGCGGCCCAGTCCAGGGTCCTGTCTTCCAACACACGTCTCGATGAAGGTGATCACACTGTAGCAAACGAACTGACCTTAGGACCAATCGCATAGACTCCTTTTCTTTTTCAACATGGAATTATATCCTAGAAACATCTATAGAAACTACAACTGTACAAGTCTTTATATTCTCCAGATGCTTGATGTTAGAGAACATCGACACATGGACATCTCATCACTTCACGACCTCGAACGACCGGGTTCCCCGGAACTCACGAGGCCTTGGGCCACCACCTGGCGCGCGTGGCGGCGCTGAACGCCGCGGTGCAGCCGATCTTGGGATCTTTACAACCCAAGTCGCAGCTTCTTTGGGGTGCTCTCAGCCGCTTGCAGGAGGGGTTTTCCATGAAAACCCGACAGCTTTGGTGCCTGGAAACCATCCCTTTTCTTGGTGTAACATGATGTAACAGTGCTGCCTTTGAACATCAATTGAAACCAGCCAACTGGCGGACATTTTGCATTGGAAGATCCAGGCATAAGAGCCTTGGATGTTTGCTTCGCAGCTTCAGGCAGAGCGCCATGTTATGGTTTTGTTGGTTTCACAGCTCTCGGCCACCTGTGGTACTCTTGAGGGGAAATCACCTGGTCTCAAGGGGTCTGCAGATTGGCCTGGTCTCAAGATCGTTCCTTTATACTGGAATATTAGGTGTTGAAGAACGGACCTTCCGCGCGCGTTTTGTGGCGGTGCCCCATCAAATGCTTATGACCCATCCAATTCGCGGAAAAAAAACACATCCAACACATCCAAAAAATGAGTCCAGTTGCCTCAAAGCCTAGGTCCCGCAGTTCAAGTCTCCACATGACCATGCCGATCTCAGCCATGTAGTTCTTTTGTTGATAGATGTCGAGGTCTTCATGTGAAAAGCAGGTGAGATGAAACATGTTGCTTGAACTCCTTTTCAAGCTGGCCCGCAGTTGGTGGGATCAACCGTGAAAAAAAACAGTATTCAACAGACATAATTACGATCATATTGTTCAATCAAGACTTCAACTTGTGAGTCAAAATCCACAACCAGCTCATCATCCTGCAAGGCCTCTTTGCATAGTGCCACCGCTTTAGACTGTGCCTCGCAACCACTCGCGCTGCCTGCGTCACGCTCTCGCTGGTGTCCCGCTTGCGCAGCCTCAGTAGCGGTGCAAGGCGAGTGGGCTCCTTGGAGGAAAAATACAGGAACTTGTGGCACGGTGGGTGACGTATCGCGCGCTAAAACCAAGGACCATATTGGACTTCTTGCTCTTGAACAAACCACCCAAGTCTGTGTGAACCAGCGTGTTCACAGCTGATCAAAAGGAGAGGTTGACCGAGGTTGCTGAAGACATTTGTGGCTGTGAACCTGCAGTGTCTTGAGAATCGATCCTTGTCCTGCGTGTCCCAGGTGCAGGAGGCCCAGCTGATGGATGATCTTTGGTCTGCAGCACACAAGGCCCAAAACAATCGATGCGAACAGGGCAGAAAGAAGCCACCTGAACATAGCTTGCTGGGGTGATACCGGGTGATATGCATCTATGGATTGTGCGTGAGTTTGCGAAAGAAAGATGTGGAGCCTGGCAAGCAGTTGGTCTACCAGTTATAAATTTGAAAAATTCTTGCTTGTTCGAGTTGGTTGGTATGTGTGCATTTGCCTTTGTCAATCCCATCGCTGCCATCCCAAACGGTATGCAGCAAGTGCGGGGGCATACCAAGAACATATTATACTCTTTGGCCACAGAAGCCTCTACCAAAATACCAAAGGGATGCACGCACCACCCCCAAAAGTTGTGGTGCACCCAGAGGCATAAAACATCTGCCTGAATGAGAAGTCAGCCAGAACCCAAGCATTCTCAGTTTATTGCTGACTTCTCCTGTCGTGGTCCCGAATCGCAGACCTGGGTGCACTTGGAGGTCAAAGCTTCTGTGAACATCACAAGAACCAAGAGCTGGGGATGCCGGGTGGCCAAACCACGGCACACGTCCAACATGTCTGGGACTGACCCCCGATCCGCACCACCACCCCTGGCCTGATCGTCCTAGGGCAGTCAGATGAGTTGTGTGGGAAACGTCACCATGTCGACCTGCCCTTCAGATGGCCTTCCTGACCATGTTCACCGAGTTCTCAGCCACTGCGTCTTCCGCCATGTCCTCCGCTGCGGACGCGCTGGCGCGGCATGAGACACTGCATTGGAGGAGGAAATTCGCACAGCTGGCCACATTGAAAGGCGAGTCCATAGGTTGTCAACGATTTGAACACCACAGTGGAGTTGTTCAATGGGTTTACATCTTCTTTGGACTGACTATACTCCCTTTGCCTCTCATGGACACACCCTTTTGTAGGGTAATTTCAGTGTGCGCTCGTCCGCGAACTTCAAACATGGTTGCTATAATGGCTGAATGAAGCCGGCAGGGTGAAAGGGTGCAATTTCCAGCTGCCTCATTGAAGCAAACGACTAGGTCCACTGTGTGCAGACCACCCTCGGTTTTGTGGAGATGTTGATCAAAAAGTGAGCAACATGGGATGCAAACTTCTCGATTTAACCTTCACATGCTGTTTTGTCATGCATACAGGTCCTATAACTTATGAATCCCATGATACAATATATTAAAGCTGCAAGTGGATATCGATGTCGATGTATATCTTGTTCAACAATCACCAAACAAATCAAAAGAAGCATTGCACGAACTTCATATTAGACTGTGCTTCACCAAACACCCCAAACCATATGCTACCTGTACCGGTAGGTTTTGCATGGTTTCGCTTTCGTGGGCTATCGATCCTTTGTTCCGGCCGTCCCTCTTCCGCAGGGCGTACCGAACGCCGCGATCCGCACTCTGGAGTGCTCGCGGCAGCGGTACCGGACGAGAGCACGGTGCTGGCGACGGTGTTATGGACCACGAGGCAGTCGGTGGAAGAGTTGTGGACCTTCGCAGACCCTTCGCTGGCCGAAGTGGCTGAGCCGGCTGGGTTGAGCGGCTGATGGGCCGACGAAATGGGACAAAGAATTCGGATCACCCCCCAAGCAGTTTCACATGATATACTGCATGTGTCGAATTTGAGACGATTTGGGACGTGTTTCGTGGGAAGTTCGATTTGGGACACGGCGTCAAATCAGATCGATGCGTGCAAAACCAGCAACGCCGTGGTGGCAGCACCATTCACGGCCCTTTTTCTTGAAGGCTGACCAAAGGCCAATCCAGTATGGCTGGAATGGGTTGGAGTCGTATCCAGTAAAGGTGAGTCAAGAAGAAGAAGAAGAAGAATCCACTGAATAGAACACTCATGCAGACTCCAAAGGGATGGTTGTGAAGCTTTAGGGTGGAATTCGATGGCAAACCAAATCACATCAAGACACCAAGATGATCCGAGATGAGTTTCGCTTTGGGATGCTGACGGGTCGTCTCCTGGGTCGTCTCCTGGTCGTCCAAGCAGCAAGGAGTTCCAGCTAGTCACAGTCAATCCTGCCCAACTGGAGCGAACACCGGGAGTTGCTGATGACTCGCTGGTGTCATATATAGTATACCAGGGCCCCCGGGCGGTTGTGGTGTCTAATCCTACGGCCTCGTGATTCCGGGTATCGATCAACCCACCCCTGTTTCAGGGGGCACTGGTATTTAGATTCCCATCAAGTTATATTGTGTGCATCTATCTCTCTATATAACATATATATTGAATAGGAAGTGAGATGTAGTTCTTGAACAGAAACATCATGTTCAAAGCAGAAAACACCCCATGGTGTGTGTTTGTATGTCGCATTGCATTGTCGTTGCTGTCTATATTCACCCACGGTCCCACCCGAGAAAACGCGACCGGCCATGAGGAAGCCATCGTCACGTTGCGCTTCACACTGCGGAGCAAGAAGCTGCGAAGCTTCTTAGTGCTGGTGCCCGAGGAGAGACATGGATGGGGTCCCGGAACATGATGAAAACGAAAGGAACATGACACACACCCGCATCTTTCAGCATGCCTCCTCAATCATATCAGTTGCATGAGGAACATACCTCAAAACACACCTCAAACACATCAGTGGAGCTATGTAAGCTGTGAGTTGCTGGAAGATGCACAACAGCAAGATCAAAATGGTCGTCTCCTTCGGTTTCTCCGCAGACCCTCCAGGATTTGCCCAGCTCCATTGCCCGCTTCCTTCGAGCAGGCGGACTGAGGCTGGGACGTGTGAGCCTTGGAACGCGAGGACTGCGGCGTGCGCGAGGACGGCAGCGGCGTGGCGTGGGAGGACTGCAGCGGCGTGGGATGGTGGGGAATCCCACCCTTCAAGGCCCATGCCAACACCTGACGATAAACAGTCTCCGAAACGGAGGCTTTTGCGCGCTTAAAAGTCGCAGGTGGTGACCTGTGAAGTCGGGTCCTGGTGGTTGGCATACGGAGCTGGTCCAATCACTGTTGATCCCAAGTCTGGGCGTATTCGTCTTAGTAGGGACGAGAACAAACACATACATGTGGCAAGGATTGTTGTTGATTGTGATCCCTGAGATAACTGATAGATACGCGAGTGTAAGGGTCTGAATCTGTGACAGTGAGAGTGTCCCTTTGTGGTAGAAGTGGCCAGCCTTGCTGGACGTAGGCTTGTTGCAGAAGTGCCAGATGTTGCAGAGAAGGTCTGTGAGTCCGTGGTTTCTATTTTATCAACATAGCCCATCACAAGTCGAAAAGCGCAACGAAACTACGTTTCACAGTGCTGTGACAGTGATGAGGTACATTTTGGTTGGATTCCGGCAGCCCCGACAAAGCAGAGGGTGACAAACAGGTCTAAGAGCAATGGAATCTATGAAATCGGTTTGGTTCTGAGAAACACGAGTTGGTTCGTTTCACCAAGCCTGGTTCGTTTTTAAGTGAATTCTGGTTACGGCATAATTACAGTTGGTTGTTCCACTGTGGTTCCACTTTGTTCCACTGCATGGAAGACGTTCAGCCAATATCGCCACACCCAAGCAACTCTAGCTGAAACAAGGAACATAAGCGCCATGTAGAGCCATGGTCCAAGAGGCAGGTCTTTGCTGGTCTTCATCCTCTATATTCCTCTATGGATTCAGCGGGAGCATGTCACTCGGGTCGTTCACTGAAGAAATGGCGCAGGTCGTTCACTGATGTTCACTGAAGAAATGGCGCTGTTGTTTTGAGACATCGAAAGAATACCCTGGGGCTCCAGTCGTACCTCCTCAGGTTCGGTATGACTGGAGCCTCCTGGCACCTACCCCTGTCCCACCTTTTGCAGGTGGTGACTGGAGTTTTAGGGATATGCAGATATGCAACATTGCAACCCAAGAGAGGTTAAGTGACCTTATAGGACCTACTGGGGTACCTATGGGATAGTCTATGGGGTTCTTCAACCTCTGTTGGACATTCCACCTTCGGATGAGGAAATCTCTTAGATCCAGGTTTCTGCAGGGCACTTCTCGTGCTTGGAAACAAGTGATGGCATTGTGTGCAACCCTCGCCTGGTAAAGACTAGTACTACATGTGGTTTCAGAGTAGATGGCACTGGCACACCAAGATGTCTTGGACAGATGAGGGTCCATATAAACCAGCAAACTTGGGGTAACTTGTGCCATCAAACCTCTGAAACCGCTGTATGTCGAACCTCATGTCGTTGCAACTGGATCTGGCTTATCAGATGATGCAGATCGGCAGTCGGACCACGGAAAGACTTGCCGGAACTGGGACGTTGAGGTTATTTTCTTCAACGAAAGGCAAAGCCACTGTTGGTACGACCAGGCCAGTGCGCTGGCTTTGGTATGACCGAGGGCCGACACATCCCCCCCACCTTTGACGTCCGGAGTCCGGAAGAGCTTCAGGTGAGGTGGGCTTGGTCCTTAAAAACGAGGATGATGTCCATCAAAGAAAGGTCGGAGTTCCACCGGTTCATGTCAGCTTTTCTTTCCTTGGTGTTCCTGGATCACCTACTGTAAGACAGCAGCAGCAGCAGCAGCAGCATCCGTCTTGTCACTTCGATTCACCATCAAAGTGGAGCATGGCAAGGCTATGCGTTCGACTACCCGGCTACCCTCCTCTACAAAACACGTCATCTGCCACGAACCTTTTCCTGAAGGTTTTGTGTACTGCGTGATGTGTTCGTCTAAGGAAAGGCTTTTTCGCCTGGCCGACCGCCGGTGGCATTTGGACCGCGAGCCAATTGCCAGGCGCCGGACCTCGGCCGCTCGAGGGACGTGTGGTGTTCATCTTGGCAGAAACGCCGGAGTGGGCTTCTGGTGAAGATGTTTGAAGCAATATTTTAATATATATATATATATACGTAATACCCTAGAGGTTGCATATATGTTCGCATCACTGGCAATCCTGACTTCGGGTCGCCTGAAGGCTATTTTGTTGAATTGTTTTGGACTCCCGAGCTATGTGTCCAACATTGGGCAAGAAAGCCTTCTTTATGTGGATGTCATTGCAATCGCATGCACAAATGCCTTGCTTTCCGACGACACACAACTTCAATCTTGTACAAGTTGGTTTCAATCTATTTGCACTATGTTGCACTCTTTGGCCGCATCATGACAAATTACGTCTCAAACAAGATCTTGTCAAGCCAATTCCAGCGCCTGCTTGTAGTCCTGCTTGTATACACCAACTGATTACTATTTACTGTATATATTATATATGTATACCTTGAACCTGAGTGACCTCTAATTATTGTGGATTATCAACTACCCAATTAGTTATTTTTCCTGTCAAAACAGGGCTCTCTCAGGTTCTATAGGTATATATATATATAACGTGTATATATATATATAGCCTAGTTTTGAGTGGATGAAGCTTCCGCAGGTGGCGTTGGTCCCATCTACGATTGGCCCAAGCTGCTTCTGTGGGGCCTCCACTACCAGAAGATCATCTTCTTGGACGCCGATACACTGCCGATCACCCCAGGCGCCGGGTCGCGAGGTGACCAGGGGACACGGGGGAAGTGAAAGGTTCGGGTGCGAAGGACGAGCAAGAGGACCTGAACCGATAAGTGAAAGAGCCTGAAAGTGGATCACAGTAGTAAGACTGTGACGATAATTGTTGTGCCTTTGCTACATTCCGCTACAATTGTACTGTGGTTTTCAGGTTCTATGTTTAACTCACCTCGTGTATTACTATATGACCATACGTGTGATGTTCAGGAAGTGTGGGCATCAGACAAACAGCAGTTGAACTTGTTCAAATCCACTTTGTTGATGCTGGCCGGTGGGGAGTTGAGCAACAAGCACACAAGGACTATCCCAAACTGCACGTCAAAAGCTACACCATTTGTTTGGCTTCAAAGCATAGATCACCATTCCAAGACCAGTTATTTTTTCTGGTGTTGATTTTGGGTGGTGAAACGTTAACGACATGTCGGATGTGTTTCCGAATCAGACACCAATGACTATCAGCCAGGTGTAGTTCTGTGCTTGAACCAACTGCTTGCCAATCTGCCAGAAGACAGAAGTGTTAAGTAAGCGCCTAAAAATCGCTGTGGCTGGTGAGGTGTATTACCATGTGTTACTACATGTTACTACCAGGCCGCATGCAGGTGGCCATTTTTAAGCAACGTGGGCGGTACCAAATGATCCCAGAAACGTCACCAGTCATCGGAGTGCTGGCATCCATTTGGTCAATCCAAGAGAGGTAGGTGAAGTGACCTGAACGTTCGGACCGTAACCTGGAGTACCGAACTGGGATAGTCGAACGTTGGGGTTCTTCAACCTCTGTTGGATGTTTCGTTTCACATGTCGGGACGGAATATGTACGACTCTGTCAAGACTGAAGAAACGACCCAAATGTACGACAACTCGTTTTCCTTATTGAATGGATTCTCCTTTTGGGAAAATCCTTAAACAAAACAAAAAAACGCTGAATACGCTCACGGACTTCCAGAAAAAGCTCACCCATGTACCCGTTCGCTCAAGTTCGTTCGCGTTTGGGCCCCAGACGCCTTGGAGCGCTTGGCCTCGCCGCTGGGAACGCCTTCCGTCCACTTCGTGGCCGTGGGCTTCCACGAAGGCGACGGTCGGGTGCCGGTCGTCGGGACGTCCCGGCCGGGGCGAGATGGAGGAAGGAATGAGATGGATCGAGTGATCGCTGAGAAAAACACGGTCCTTTTTGTTCCAGGTATTTAAGGGACACCTTTTTTTGGACAGGGATATTGTTGAATCCATCATGAGAGAGTTCCCCTGGCCACAATTTTTGGCTACAGTGTTGGTCGCACCAACCCGAATTCGATGCATCCAAGTCTCCAGGAGTGGCCCGAACTTCTCTTCAAACCCACAACCACAACCACGATGCTGCTTATACTCTCCAAAGGCTCAGTAGAAACTGGTCACTGAGGGTGGTCTCTTCTTCCACTTCGGTTTACCTCAACCAGGCCGGGAGATCAACAACGGTGTTTTCGCGTTGCGGCCCTCCCAGCAGCTGCACCGCTGCTTGAGCCGTAGCGCAGCACCCCGGCGGAGCGGTCGGTGATCCTCCGCCTGAAGGGGGAAATAGGCTCGCTACTCGTAACAAAGGCATTCCTATAGTAACAAGGGCATCGCTTTCATGTTGATTCTGTGATGGTTCATTCCCACATTTTCCGGAGAGATGGATGCTGTTGTGGCTCCAAGTTGAACCAATCTTTGGCCATTTGTTTGGGGTGGGTGGAACTCTGGCAAAAAGAAAGCAACATGTGTATCAAAGTAATTGCATGCGAGTCAACAGGTGAGGATGACCTTGGATGAGGGTCCAACACCTACGGCTGTTCGTTTCTCGGCACTTGCTTCAAGTTGCTGTCACTTCAAACGACCTGCAAGGTCGACCCGAAGCAAAAGACCCGCTCTGCCACCCCGAAGCCGGTCACGAACGCCCCAAAAAGCCTCCATGACATGGAGGGACCTCCAAATCCGCTTGGAAGGGGATTGATTCGGGTCGTTGAACCCACCTGCGGGTCCACCAGTCCACCCGCGAACCGACCGCGCAGGAATAGGACAACATGGCTGCCATGACCGCCAGTTCATCGTCTTCCTGTCATCTCTTTTGCCTGTCTTGACAAGTATACGTGGCTTCGATCGTGACGCATGATCGAGATACGAAAAGGTGGGACGGCACGACCGCCGGATCCTCCGCCCGCCGGGCCCAGGAGGCTGGGACCTATTTCCGCGGCCCCTTCGCGGAGGAGTTCCGACGGCGTGGAGGCCGGCGCCCGAGCGGTGGTCGCACGGAGAGGGAGATGACCCGGGGTGGAGATGACGGGATGACCCGGTTCGATTTTCAGGGAAGAAGGGGCACCAGTCATGATTGTTCAAAAGAATTGAGTTCATCTTCAACCATTTTGGGGAAACCTTTCCTCCGGACCATCAATATGTCCTTCAAGAAGATTGGGCAGATGTGAACAAGATGAACCCTTGTTGGCCACTGAGTCTAAGGAAATTAATCTTTCGGGACGGTGTTCAGGAATTAGTCCACTTGAGACTTGACGTTTGGCTAGTTGTGCGGTAGATACCGTACATTTTGACCTATAAGTATATAACCAGAAACAACTCTGGAAAGAATCTCAGATGTTGACACTTGATGAATGGCATCAACATAGAACAAAAAACTAATTAGCTGGTCCAGCACGATGTCCGAGGCTCCTGCGTCTTTTTTTTCATCAACAGTCAACTCAGTCAACAGTCAACGACCCATCTGAATGGATATGGGGTGGATCGTGTGGATGATTCTTTGGTCCCCGAAAGCCAACGTCCACTCCCGCGTCAGATGCCCCACCGGCGTCAGATGACCCAGGGTCGATGTGTGTTGGGCAAGGCTTGGGCCGTAGAGGCCCATGACACTGGATCTGGAAAGGCACTCATGGAGGCAAAGGGTTTGCAGATGTCATGTCAACAGCAATAGGTTTAGCAGATACAATAGGTTGGGGCTCTCACTCACACTTCTTTTCGCGCCCGCGTACTACCAGCAAAGACACATTCAAGCACGTGACAGAACATGACATAACCTTGGTGTCCATCCGCAGGTTCTTGTTTTCTTCTTACATGCTGCCTCCTTCAGGCACGTGGATGGCTTTCCTGGATCTTTTTTGGCAGCATGAGGCCTTCCCTTGCAGTGGTGCCCAGCATGTGCTTGTGTCCCAGGCTGGACGTGGACGTTCTTTTCGTGCAACATTCTTTTCACTTTGCTCCTCGCTTGAGGGTTCTTGGTTCAACTGGATCCCCTATACTCCAACCCTCACTCCCACAGGTCTGATTTGAAAGGGTCACCAGGTCTCGAGACAAGCTGTTGGTGGATGCTGCTAGCTGGGTAGGTGACCTAGAGTCGACATAGAGTTGATGCGTGTTCACTTTTGGAAGGATGCTCTCAACAGACTTGTCCCTTGGAGTCTGTTGAAGCAGGAGTCAGGAGGCTACCTGCTTGGCCATCTCATTCCAGCTCCCACTTTCCCAAAAAGACTCATACTCCCTGGAGTAGTGGGAGCTGGAATCATCGTGGAAGTGGATGGCGTGGATGGCATGACCCCTCAGACGGCCAGGTTTCCTCTGCAAACAGGCGGTTCTCCGCTTCCTTGAGGGAGTGTATAGTCCGCTGGCATGACGGAATCTCAGCCCTAAACGCACGTCGGTGCCATGTTTGTTCCACCCGGTCGGTGCAAACTCTGCAGAAAAACTCTGCATCATGGACGACCGCAGCCAGTAGCCCACTAGCATCACTAGCTGAACCCTGAATCACTCCAGCTGGGGTCCCCAGTCTCATGTGCAATCAAAACGAATACCCATGTGAGGATTGAGCAAAATCTATGGTTTGGGTCAGCTTCACCCCCCCGCGGTTCACGGTTGGTTCAGACTGGAAAGACCCATGACCTTTTCCTTTCCCGGGTGTCCGATCACCATCGCCTGAGACGTTTGCAGGTGTTCAACTTCCCTGCCAGCCTGGGTTCCATCTTCCAGGCCGCTTGCTTGGGCGAGCAGAGATCGGTTGTGTGGGCGAGAGTCGGCGAAGTAGCTGTTCATTTTCGGTGAATGGTGGTTCAGAAGATGGGCTTTGAGCATTTGTTGACCACTCTTTGAGTGAAGACAGACTTATAACTTATTGGACAAGAGACATGGAAAAGACGTACATCAACAACCACTGTTTGGGCGACTGTGCCATTGATTTTGATACTACTGGAACCGAAAGTTTTTAGGTTATCAGACGGCTTGTCTTGCCTCAAAATCCCAATGTCCCACCACCCCACTTGACCCTGAAAGATGGCTTACATGACCAAAATCTCATGTGGCTCCATCTGGCTCAGCCGTTGTGGCGCAAATGATGTGGCTCAGCCTATATGTCCTTGTGACCTTGCCGGACCCCTTTTTGGGGGCACCGGTGTCACCCACCATATCACCCACCGTCCACACCGGCGATCCGTGCCCGGTGCCGCAACGTTTTTCTCTGCGCAGGTCCGAGACGCAAGGCGCGGTCGACGCTGGAGCAAGGGTGTGAGTGGTCCGAAACGAAGCATGGTCAAAAACAAGTGAGTGGAACACAGTTGACCATTTAGATGAGGCCAGTGGAACATGGTGTGCCGGTACACGCCTAGGCCGAACGAGCCAAATCCACCTCTTTGAATCCATATCGTGTGACTGTGTCGAGATGTGGACACCTACAAAAACAGATGACAAGACTTCGTGTGGGTCTCCTGCTAACGGTTTCTAGAGTTCTTTACCATACATCATGCTGCACTGACCAGTCAAAACCATGCTCAAACGCAATGGAGAGCTCAAGTTCACGTCCAGCGTTCCCTTCGCCCTTCAGCCTCCATTTTCATGCAGGAACCAAAGCAGCCCTCGCTTTGTGGCAGAGCAGTGGTCCAAGGCCATGCGCGGACGTTCGCATGCCGCATGCGTGGAACCTTTGCATGCATGGCGCCGTGCGCGGTGCGCAAAACCACACGCAAGCACACGCGAGGGGGAGTGACCAGAATTTGGATCGGACATTTGGATGAAGATATTCTGTAGTGACCTGAATCACAGAATATCAGGCAGAATCACCATGATTCATCCAGATTCTGCCTGATTTGAATCACTTTCTTCAAAATTCCAATGGAATACCTGAGGTACCTCAGGCAGTCGCTCCTAAGTATAAAGTATACCAGGACCCTGTCGGGGTGTCCTGGCTGGATTACCCCACACGTGTTACCCAAAAGGCTTCCTCCGCACCCCGACGGTCGGATGGTCCAGGTATACTTGCCAAGTGTCCAGCATTGCTGTTGCCACGACCCATTTGGGGACCCAACCGAAGGGTCGAATGGTTCGTTCCTTTCCGCCGAAGAGCGTGACGGAGGCCGACTCGCGGTGGAAGCACCGGCAGGTCTTGGTGGAGAGCAAGATCAATGGCGTTCAGATCCTTCACTGGGTGGGCCGTCAGAGGAGCGGCAGTCTGATGAGAGGGAGGAGAAAGAAGGGTGAAGATGGTGAAGATATGGAAGCGGTGTCAAATTTCATTCGTGTGGAAGTTCAGTAGCTAAGCAATGGAAGTTAGTGGATGAAGACACCAACATGTTGGAAGGCCACCATGAAGACATTTCTTGAGAACACCCGTTACGGCACTCCAACCGAAGCTGGTCACTGGTCACTCAAAATTGTTTCTACGCTCGCTCATTTGCTCAATATCATGAAGAAGTTTTACATTAACATTGGCTGTTTGGGGCTTTTGTTAGGTCTTTTTCAAGTTTTCTTTCCCTGTTTCCTCACCTGCCAGGTAAGGGTTATCAGATCTTTATCAGAGCTGTCCTCTCCTCCTCCTCCTCCTCCTCCTGACACTCTCTTGGTGGTTTTCAATATGGACCGTGGGTTTTCAGCCATCTCTATGATGTGAATGGTGGGGAAACCACAAGATAGACTCAGATAGACACTCTCTTGGTGGTTTTCAGCTTATATAATTTTCAGCAGGAGTAGATCATGCCAATGGTGGGGACTATGCTCCAAGTATCCCTACACCTCCGTTTTCGTGCCTCCTCAGGTTCGCTATGACTGGACATTTTCCTGGCACCCAGTATCTTCCCAGTCGTCCCCGATCCTGGCACCCAGTATCTTCACTCTCCGTAGGAAGCCCTGGCTCCATTGGGCGCCCCCAGCGCGCTCCGCGCTGGACCGGCTCTGGTGGCTCCAGCACGAGCGGATGTGCCGATGGACGCGGCCACGGCAGGAGCACCGCGGCGGCAAACAGGACCGGTGGAAGAGGAAGGTGACTGGGCCACCGGGGTGGAGGCTGTTTTCTTGGTTTCGGGGGAGGATCAGGGATAGTTTTTTTTAACCTTCTTTTTTCGGCATAGAACGTTCAGTTTGTTGGGATATGGATGGTTGAAAGGGGTCTTAAAGTCTGAAGGAATGGTTAGTGAGTCATGTGGTGTGATGAAGATCATGTAGTTTTTTTTTCAACTACTGGTGATGTGCAGTGGATGCTGGTTCCAAAGTGACTGATGTCATGCCGATTACAACTTCAGAGAGTGCTGGTAGATGATGTAGATGGCACAAGAGCCCAAAGGTGGTTTATCAGAACCCCTATCACACGTATCACAGATGGTGTTTGAACTCAGAACAGGCCATTTACCGTTCACCTGAACCTACTACTGTTTGGAGGATACGTTTCCCGCAGAACGGTGGGCCGACCACCAACCAGTCAACACGCAGGAGTTCACGATCCTCAAAGGACAGTCGGGGACAGAGTTGTTGTGCACCACATTCTTTACTCCCGAAAACTAACATAGACCCTGACTGTCTGGTCCCATGGAAGACTATTTTTCCTCTACCAACCAGGGGTTTTCAGGGTCCATGTTTGTCTTCCAGGGTGTATCATCTTCAATCCCTGTCCAGACTGGCACCCGAACTCACGGGTCACCACCTGAAAAAGTCGTCAAGCGCCATTTCGGAGATGTTTTTAGAGTCGGATGCTAGGAGGCAAACCAACAGAGGTTGAAGAACCCTATAGGCTATTCCATAGGTAGCCTGGTAGGGTCCTAGTTCAGGTCACTTAACCTCTGTTGGTAGTATTTATTGGTGCGAAGTCCTTGAACAACTGAGCATCCTACCGAGTGGCAGGTGCCGCCTCCATTGCCGACTCAAGGGCTGAAACCTGTGTGGTTGAGCTGGCAAACAGTGAGAGAGTGCGAGCGAGTGCAGGCGTCGTTTGGTATATGGACCATTGGCTTTGTTGCTTACTCATCGTGGTTACTACCATGGTTTTGATTTGATGACTTCGTTCAATCGTATTTGTCGAATTTGGTGGTCAATTCCTGAGTTTCAAAGTTTCAGAGTGTGAAATGTTCACCTGTTTTCAGGGGGATTGCTCATGACTTGTGTTCACAATCTGCATGGCAAGGGTTGGGATTGAACATGTTTCCGTGCTGCAAAGGAAGAGACTCTGTCAGAACTGTATGGCAATTCTCCCAATGTGAGCATGGATGAATCGTTTGACGAAGAAGTTGAGCTTGTTCAACAACTTGCTATCAACAGGGCATGAAAGAAACAAGCTACCAGCAAGACCTCCAAGGAGCTGTAGAAGCGGAGGAGCATCAGGGGTCTCAGATTCAAGCATTTATTTGTTTTATACAGAGGTTTTATGGTACAGGTTTTGTTTGCAATTCGCCTGTAGGAGACTCCATCGATGGCGAGTGCCCTGCAAAGAAAGGTCCATTTCGTGACATGTGGATGTTGTGTGCAGGTCGTACTTTCGGCTGAAGCACCTTCTGAACAAGGAGCATGTGCATAGCCCAATGCAAATGGTGCGAAGAAATGCAACAACTTTTAGTTGATTGATATGCGATTTCGTGCTGTTAGGCAGCAACCGGTCACATCTAGAAAGGAGATCAACATTTGCACACCCAGTAACCGAGTAACCAATGCGTTCGCACGAGTCATAGACCGATGGGTGCCCTGCAATAGACCAAGAGATGAGTGCCCTGAACCGTTCACTCTTTGGAACTCCGTAGGTTTTGACAAGATGTCGCCATGAACATAGGAGGCCTTGCCCTCTTCGCTCGGCCTTGACATAGGATGAGAGACAGACGTTTCAAACCCTTCCAAGTCCCACTTGCTTGAAAGAGAATCTCCCAAGTCAAGTAGAACCATGATCTATCCATGAAGTCAAGAAACATCCTTCTTTCTTCCGGACATCGAAACCTGGCAGGGAGTGTGTTTGAGCGTCGACCAATGCCTTCCATGGCCAATGGACTTGATCCGTCGTGCGTTGGATTGCCAAGCCACGGCCTCAGCACCAACGCGTTGAAAGCGACCGATGAGTAGTATGGGCCAGCCTGAAGAAAAGGTCCATTTGAGTAGTATAGCCTCAAATGATGTAAGGAGGAGGGAAACAGGGTTGGGTGTTTTCAGTTCCCAGATTGGTGTTTTCCCTTCCCGTGGTGTTTCCTTTTCCCAGATTGGTGTTTTCGGTTCCCGTGGTGTTTCTGGTTCCCAGGTCTTGGTGTTTCCAGTTCCTGGATTGGTGTTTTCCTTGCCCAGCTCCTGTGTTGGTGTTTTTGGTTCCCAGGTTTGGGTGTTTTCAGTCCTGGACAATGTGTTCCCTGCCCGGCTCCTGTGTTGGTGTGCCCTTTCACGTGTTTGTTTGTCAGCTTTCGTTTGAATTTCTGGCTACCATTGCCCACCGCTGGATTTGAAAGCACGTACTCGTGTCACACAATTAAACAGACAAAGAACAC
>CAXAMN010000070.1:522881-538590 GCA_963970005.1 Durusdinium trenchii
ACGCACTGGGAGACCCTCAGCGAAGAAGACGAGGCAGGTGGTACAAAGTTATCTATCATGTAGTGTATCGCTCCTACCATGCCGTTACACCGCTGGTTTTGAAAGCACGTACTCGTGTCACACAATTAAACAGACAAAGAACACCGCACTGTACGAACACATAGACGCAAGCACACAGAGCTTCAGTTTTGGCCATGACGCGCTGGGAGAACCTCAGCGAAGAAGACGAGGCAGGTGGTACAAACTTATCTATCATGTAGTGTATCGCTCCTACCATGCCGTTACAATTTGGCATGTAACCTTGTACCAGGCCAACTGGTGCTGGACCGCCAAAGAATATTTGCGCCAGCACTGTGCCCTTACAGTGAAAACACCAGCCTGTAGCTTAATTGCAGCTGCTTCTGCTTACTTAGCTTTGCGCGGCTAAGTCTGAGCCGACCAGGTTGGATTCCTCCGCTTCGCTGTCGTTTGGCCCCCAGCTGCAGCAGTACTGTTTGGTTCTGCAGCACGTAGTTCGCTCTTGTCCGTGCTTACTGCTGTGCTGGCTGTTGCTGTTCCCGCTGTTCTTGCGGCCGCTGTTCCTGTCGCTGTCGTGGTTGTTTCTGTTGTTGTTGCTGTTGCTTCTGTTGCTGTTGCTGTTGCTGGATGCGGCTGCTGCTGTTGCTGCTGCTGGTGGTGGTGCTGCTGCTGCTGCGGCGGTTCTTCTTTGCCGCCTGTCCTTCTTTGTCGTCTGTCCTGCGTTGCTCATTCTGCCTTGTCAGGATGAGCCGGTGCGCGAAGAGGCTCGTGCGCCAAAAGCTTGCTCTAGACTCCTCTACTCCATTCAATGGCATGTTTGTCTGCAGAGTCTGCAATCGATGTTTTGCTACTCACACTACAAGGTTACATGCCAAATTGTAACGGCATGGTAGCCGCGGTCCATGCCGGACACACTGTCGGCTTTGTTTTTACTTGATGAGCCGGTCCTGACCCAGGACGAAGTTTGCATCATTTTTTCTTGCCCGGGCATGGTTCGCCATTTTGAACGTTACCAAGATACTACATTGTGCTGCACTGTTGATGCGAAAATGAAAGTTGCCGAGCATGGGTATGGCGTTGCGACTTTCGGTCTCCTCACTCGCGACAAACTACGAAAAACCACTTTGTCGCGTGCTGCCCGCACGGACTCCACACCTGCTCGAACTCAAGGGTTCGCCTTTACAAGTCACACCGTGCCCGTCGTGCAAGCGATTTTCCATCAAGAAACGCACGGCAATTTCCAACGCTTATTCCGGGCCGTGGACAAGCTCTGGCAAAACAGTGCATCTCCACCCCGTCCATCGCTTGCAACTTTGCCATTCCAATTGCACAAAGATTTCAAAAAAGAGATTGAAACTGCCCGCGTCGATTGCTTCCCACACTCCCGTGCATGTGATGATTTCTTCCATTGGAGCCAAAAGCAGCATACGACTATGGCTGCAAAGTGCTGCAAAACGGTCTTACGAAAGGGGAAATGGGTCAAGGAACATTTGGATTGGGCAGTTGCTGCGGTGCGACTTCTGCGCTTGCTTCCCACGTTGCGCTTGTTTTCCCCTTTGTGGGCTGCGTATCTTCGTCGACTTACCGAACATGGAGAGCATGACTTGGTCGCTTGGTTACGAACCTATGAAAGGCCGCTGCCTTTCGCTTTGGCGCAGCAGTACGCAAGTTCTTCGCCACCCCCAACTTATGTCAGCTTTTGGACTGGCTTCGAAGGCACTGTGGCTGGCAGTGGTGCAGGCAACCAACCTGCGGAGGCCTTGCACGCACCATGGCAGCGTGAACTTCAAGCTTTGGGAGGTAAGGGCAACATCAGCCACGCGCTAGGCGTGATGCAAAAGCTGTACACGCAGCATTGGGAGAACTGGTATGACTGGCACAGTTCGGACCCTTTACGACTTTCGGCATCTGCTCCTCGCCTGCTTTCAGTTTTTTTGTTCTTTTGCTTCACAATTTTGCAGCACTCCGACTTACGCAATCATGTCATATGTCACATTCTCGGCGGCATAGATACAATCAATATTGCACTGCTCCTTGGTCACCTTGGATCCCGGCTTCTTGTTTCGTTTCCTCAGCTGCTTCGCGCAGCATAACCTAGTTCGTTTTGCCCGGCAGACAGGAGGTGGACCCGAACCTCATCAGCAGCAGCGCTCTGGCTCGCGCTGGCCGGACGAATGCGGCTCGCTTTGCGGAGTTGCCTTCGGACACCACTTTTACCATCATCGGTCACAATCCTACAACCGTTGCAATGATTGCAAACGAAAGCCGGTCGCCTTTGAACTTGCGCACTGCAACCGCTGGTGCGCTTTTGATTGCAGGCACGAACGTGTCCCAGTCCTTGCAGAACACCGGGATTCTGAGCGCTTCCAATGCGCTCAACCTTTCCAGCTTGCGGGCAGTTTTTCAGGCTTCAACGGGCCAAAGAACCTAAAGTTGGCTCTGCTTTCCTGTTCGTTCCAGTTTGGTCGTTGCAGTTCATGTCCTCAAGTTTTTCGATGTTTTTCGGCTTTGTTCCGAAGGCCGCCTATGTTCAAGCTTCATGCATGTGAAATACAATCTGCCACTCATACACCCCCGGGTCAACGCCTTGCTTGGCCCAGGACATTGTCTATGTCATTGACCGCGATGGTTCTGCTGCGTGCACCTGTGGCATTTTTGCTTTGCACGGCGGTTGTGATCACACAACTTTTGCCGATAGTTTGCAGATCCGTGCCCGGCCGCCAAAGCTAGACTTGAACCAATTGCCTGCCACCACCCGGCAAAAGGGTCGGAAGCGGAAAGCTGAACCGTGCCCCCGCCAACAACGGCGCCAGCACAAACGCGCCGAGCAGTAAGTGGAAGCTTGGTCTGCAGGGCTCCAACTTTTTTTTGCATTCTTTGCTGCACATGTTTACGTTCATTTCCCAAAGCCACTTGCCGTCACGCGTCACTTACACATCACTGTGGTTAACAAGTTGCATTGTCGCCTTCTGCAGTCTCTCTCTACGGCTTGTCGGTTTCATGTTGTGAGCTTGCGCGCATCTGAGGCCAACGTCGACGCAGGTCGTGTGAGTGCTAGTTTCATGTCCGTGTGCGGCAGGACTTAGCTGTTGTGACGCTGGGGTTCAAAAAGATTTGCCCACTTCCTGCTTGGGCAACCATGCTGAAGCGTTGCTTCTTTTCCATTTGCTTGGACACCAATTTCATTCAGCCACACTGGCGCAACCTTGCCGCCAAGTTCCTATCGCTGTCGCGGTTGTTTCTGTTGTTGTTGTTGTTGTTGTCGTTGTTGTTGTTGTTGTTGTTGGTGGTGGTGGTGGTGGTGTTCTTGATGGTGTTGTTGTTGTTGTCGTCGATTTTCGCATGTTGTTTGTTGATCGTTGTTGGTCGTCGTTGTTGTTCCTCGTCGTCGGTGTTGTGGTTGTTGTTGTTGTGGTGGTCTTTGTTGCTGTTGTTGGTGGTGGTCGTGGTGGTGGTGGTGGTGGTCGTGGTGGTCGTGGTGGTGGTGAAGGTGCTGGTGGTGGTAGTGGTTGTGGCT
The DNA here is from genome assembly GCA_963970005.1 of Durusdinium trenchii. Classification (NCBI taxonomy): domain Eukaryota; class Dinophyceae; order Suessiales; family Symbiodiniaceae; genus Durusdinium; species Durusdinium trenchii. The sequence continues at coordinate 526,417 of CAXAMN010000070.1, forward strand.
TTTGGTGGTTCGTGTTTGTTCGTGTCTTTACAAAAACTCTTTCGCGTTGTTCCGCGACAACACAAGACTCCCACCACTTCGCACGGGATCACAGCACACCCGACACGGGAACCGAAAACACCGGACGCGAAAACCAGCAACACTGGAGACCTAAACGCACCGAACGCGGGAACCGAAAACACCGGACGCGGGAACCGAAAACACCCGCGCAATTTTTCCCTCTTCAACGCAAGGTGGGAACCGAAAACACCATCACAGGAACTGAAAACACCCGCGGGCACTGAAAAAACCGAGCCGGGCACCGAAAACACCGCCGCGCGGGAACCAAAAACCCACTTGGGAACCAAAAACACCGCGGGAACCGAAAACACCAACGCGGGAAGAAAAAACACCGCGGGAACCGAAAACACCAATCCGGGAACCAAAAACCCGGAGCCCAGGGAAACAACACCCGAGGTTCTTGGAAAGAATGATCTAACCACCATCGCCTTTTCCTTCACAGGTCATTTTTGTTGTTGATCTGTTTGGGGCCTGGGCCCCTCTACAAGAGTTGTCGTAGAGCTGTAGAGTCGTCGGGTCTCACCTGATCTGGATTGGTGAAGTTCATGGGTGTTGTCTAGACTCTGTGGGATAGATGATCCATGATGAATTCCCCAGGGTTAGAAGAAGGTTCCCCTATGACTTTCTATCAGATTCTATCAACGTGATTTGCTAAGTCTAAGGTAAGTGATTTTGTCCAAGCTAAGATGGCTATCACCGGATCCTGTTCAGGGACGATGTTTCAAACATGGGCCCGAGGAGTCCGATGTGCGGAATGAGGGTGAAGATTGATGTCTATGCTTTTGTTGGAACCCACTGCTTTCCTTTCAACTGGATGTATATAGCAAGTATCTGCGCCCCATGGCGAAAGCGTGCCATGGCTGCGCGCATTCGTGTGCAGCTAGACTAGGGTGTCCTTAGCTCCAGCTATAGCGATGCCATTTCGGTGCCCTGCGCCGAGGGAGACGATTGGCATCAGCTCCAAACGCTGACGACACAAGAGCTTCCCCGCGCAGGCGGTGGGAACCGGCGGGAACCGGCGAGCGCGACTGGGCGTGACACTCTCGGGACTGGGACTTCTCTCCACGCGGCACCACAAGAGCGGAGCAGAAGAGAGAGAGAGAGAGAGGCAAAATGGAGAGAAACCAAATCACACCATAACACTTTCTCCCTTTCCTTCCGAAGAACTCGAGTTCACTCGGCTCCCACTCGGCCGCGGCAAAAACACACATATTGTATAACACAGCCAGTACTGGTTTCCCATTTGGTTCTTCCTTTTGAGCTCGTACTCGGAACTCGTTCGCAGGTCTTGCTCCAGCTCCACCGGTCCTTTTGCGTTTGGCGCAGCGTTTGCTGCGCCGCTGGACGCCGCTGGCCTTGCTCCGTCAGCGCCAGGCGCTGTCTTCGCGCTGGGCGTCGACGCTGGGCGATGCCGGCGGAGGTGGATGGGGGTCCAAGGCCAAGGTGCTTTCTTTTGGCGTGTTTTGGGATGGTTTTGGAGGTTTTAGGATGTTTTGGGGGGTTGAATGACTGACTTGGAGTTTGGGATGACGCTTTAACATGTTCAGCAATAATTTCCAGGAAACCACCTGTAATTTACAGGTGGTTTCCTGGACACTATTTCTGCACTGCTCTTCCGTGGGAGCAACTTGAAGCCTGGAAGATTGATGAACCAGAGATCCAGAGCACCTGCTCAAGATTTTGGGGGGTTCATCCTGCGGCATTCCCGCCTTTCGTAATTCACGGTGTTTTTTTGGGGGCGAGGTACTCCGCGAGCTCTACCGTAAAGATGACAATGCTTAATTTGAATCCTTCAGGATTCCTATGATGTGACTCGATTCTCTGGTATTTTGCCGCCAATCTTGGGTCATCTTGGGTCCTGCGCTCTGGAACCTTTCTGAGAGCTTTGAGAGCTACGGTACCTCTCCTCCTCGGAGCTTGGGGGTGTGTGTGTGTGTGCTCTCTGTCGGGAAGACTCTCCTCAAGAAGAATCACCCGATGCAGCCTTGCCCAGTTCGCATCAACCAGAACTCCACCAGCTTCACATGAAAAAGACTCCCAAACCACCTGGGTTGAAAAAGACCTATCGTAATATGTCGCACATGGAGATTGAGTACGGCATTGTGCCATGGTGCATGGTTTGCATGGTTTGCATGGTTGGCATGGTGTGTTGGGTCCGTTTTTTTTCCAGCTAAATACGGAATCTCCTTCGAGTCCTGCCACTGCTTGCAGAGTCCTGCCACCCAAAGTTGTTTCCCGTTCCAACCACTTCAAGAGTCCTATCTCTAGAAGGGTCTTCAGAGTGGATGCGGATTCAATCTCTTCTGAGGACAGGGGTGCCGGAAGAGGTCGAAGATGACTTCTGTCTGTATGGCATCATGACCGCCAACTTCTGGAACTGTTTCCAGACGGATGCTGGACCATCTTGGCACATTGAGAGATGCTTAAGACGCATCACCAATGGACCCTTGTTGAACATGGACACTCGTGAGGATTGGGGCCCACTTGAGTTCCTTGGGCCCAAGTTTTCGACGAGTGCTTTTTGTTCATCATGATGAAACGCTCGCAGTTTCTATCAATGAAATGGTTTTGGGGAGGGACCAATTCAATTCTGCAAAACCCATCGTTTGGGGAGTGAACACCATGGTTTCTCGTAGATTTTGTCCCCCATTCATTGAATGAGGGGCTGGGTCGCTCAACCCACCTGCAGTGTTGTTAAGAACGACCCCGAGACCTGGTAGGAAAGAACCGCCGTTCTGTCGGTCTCGTCTACTGGGTTTGATCATCCACAGCCATGGAGGCCATCGCTAGTAGGAGGCCATCGCTAGTAGGTTATCTTGAATAGGGAGATCCGCTGGCACCATGGGCGTTCTGTACGTGTTTGTCCAATGTTTTTTTCTGGCAGGGGGGGTGCGTTCCCGCCAGAAGGTAGGTCGTTCATCCATATAGCTGCCCGAGCTGTGACATCCATGTGTGCGTCATGTGTGCATCTTGGCTTCTGACTCTTTGCATCTTCATCCTCAGCCAATCCTTTTGGGTTTGGTGGTCCAACCACGGCGAGGTTTTCGCCAGTAGATGTGTCTCCTGTGATTGGTGAGGTTTTCGCAGAGCTCCAAGTGGCCTTTGCAACTCATGGACACTTGGAATTGAGCTGTGTGATTACCTGGAGATGACCTGGAGGTTTGTGGCATTTTGGGGCAAGACAGGAGGGTGATGTACAGGAAATGATCGAATCTATCAATTTTGGAGATGCCACAACCTCCAGAGGAGGTGCCTCTTTGCAGAAAAAAAGGGGGGCTTTTCTGCAAACCCCGCCGAAGCAATCCCTGCGGGTTCGCCTTAGAGCCCATTCATCCCGTGGGTCGCAGCATGGTGGGAGAGTGTAGATGCTCCTCATTAAACAAGAACAGATGGAGTGCGTTCGGTTTCACCTGAATTTGGTCCAAGGGACTCTAAAGAGTCAAAGCGGCTTGGGAAAGATATGGACAGGATGGAAAAAGGATACATTTCCTATCGGTGTGAACTCTTGATCTTCTTTTTCTTGGATCTGTGTGGGGGGGGTTTCAGAGTCAATGAGAGGAGCACTCGCATATCTCCACCTTTTGAGTCTGGACCGTCCGACTCCGACCCTCGTCCCACCCTGCCGACTCTTTCGTGCCGCGTCAGCGGCGGAATCTTCAGCGGAATTCACGCGGTGTTCTCCGTCCATTCGGCGTGTAATTCAAGCTAGTTCAAGAAGGTTCAAGAGTTTTTTGGGGGGATCGCCTATGATATCCTATGAATATGTTTTATAAGGAATTGATCTCACATGTTTCATGCTATCCAGAGAATCGTAGCTGTTCTTTCTGGGCCGTGTTTTTCTCCAAATCGCCTCGGTCCTTTTTTTTGCGCGACCACTTGGCACCGTTCGGAGCGCGTTTAGGACATTCGTTTAGTCCAAGACAGCTGGCGCCAATGCAGCCTTCAGCAGCTCTCCATCTCTGCCTGTCACAGCGCCACTCTGCCGGAGCTGCGTGCGCCCTTCCACCGTAGCCTCCACTCCCTCGAGTCGGCTGGCGAAAGACTGGCGATGCAGCTGGCGACGGCACCAAAGATGGCCGAAAGCGAGCTGGATTGGTTTAAGACATATGACTATGACTTGTTTTGTTCTTTTTTCTGTGTGATAAGCTTTGATCACGAAAGCTAGCGAAGCTAGCTGGAGTTACTCTTGCGATAGCAAGGTTTCTTTCGACCGGGTGCAAATCCTAACCCCTGATTTTTCAGGTCGAAGACCCCCCCCCCCCCCCCCCCCCCCCCCCCCTCCCCCCCTGAGAAGTAGAGCCTACCTGTACAGGGTTCCACTCCAACAGCTGATATAGTGTGTCCATGCTTGACTGCTTCAAGGCTCAAGAGAGGGTCAATGGACCTAATAGGATAAGACTCTGCGTGAGTAAAAGACACTAGCGGTCTGCACCTCTACCGTGTACGCCCTAGTCACTCTTTCAGTGGTAGCGGAGCAGTGATCCTGGAAGACCCAGGTGAGCTCCTTTCCTAGGCATAGACTTGCTTGTGGGCAAACGGCCATGGATTGGATTGACGACTGGGAAGAGCCTGATGCGGATGTGGCTTATGAGCCAGCAGCCTACGTGAATAGGCATGTGAGAAGAGAACCAGCAGCAATAGCAATGACAACACAGGTCACTACAAAGGTGCCCCCCATCTTATGATGGAAAGACTTCATGGTTTTCCTATGAGGATGCCATAGACGATTGGTGTGATATCACCGAGCTGGAAGATGAGAAGAGAGGACCAGCTTTGAGAAACAGATTAGAAGGAGAAGCAGCAGTATACAAACGTGTATTAGACAGAGATTCATTGAAGGCTAATGAGCCACCAGGAGCAGGAGTAGATTACTTTAAACGAGTACTACGACCATATTTCGTGAAAGGATCAACCAATGTATTCCTATACAGGTTTATGCAATTCGTGCGATTCAATCGAGGATCAGCCGACATGATGAAATGGATGACAAGATTCCAGATTTTACTCCAAAGGCTTATGAGCAGTTGGATGGACATGTTAGAACCAGTCACTCAAGCACATCCCCAAGTCCTTGCTCAGATGCAGGCAGATGCAGCGTTGACTGGAGTAGCACCAACGGCAGAAAGGATTCAGGAAATCATGCAGAATGTCAATGGCAATATGAGAATTCTTCATCAGAATGATTTTCCTTTAGGAGAGAATCTCATTGCCCTACTCATGCTGTCCCTTGCAGATTTGTCTCAGGACCAGCGAAACACTTTGACTTCGTTGATGACTCATCGTGGCAGGTACCTACAGCAATACACCACAACAGAGTTGAGGACAGTGTTCATCGAGATGTTCTGCACGACAAAGACTTCAGTAGACAATCCATTGATGCAGCCGACAGGTGCTGGAGGTAGAAGATCATTTCTCGTACTAGACGAAGGAGAACTCGATGGTACATTTGGCTATTGGGCCGAAGATGAAGAAGATGGAACTGAAGGATTTTTAGATGCCCTGGACGATGTCTTTTGGGTATTTGATGATCAAAACTTCTCATGGTTCCAAAGGAGATTCCAAGGAAGAAGAGCCAGAAAAGGCAAAGGAAAAGGAAGAAGAAAAGGAAAAGGAAGATCAGGCCGCAGATTCTTCAGACCTCGTGGAAAAGGAAAAGGAAAGAGACGAGGTAAAGGCCATTTTGCTGATGAGCAACAAACAACATATCCAGAAGAGTACTATGAAGAGAATCCTTATGAGGACACTTGGGAGTCAACCCAAGGAGCATATGATGCCATTCTTGCCGAGGATATGAATGACTATCTTCAAGGAGAATATGATGATGCCAATGACTTTTGGCAACAGCTCGAAGAAGCATGGTTTTCCCACAAAGGAAAAGGAAAAGGCAAGAAAAAAGGCAAGAAAGGAAAAGGAAAGGATAAAGGAGATGGCAAACAAGATGCAAACTATGCAAATCAACAACAACCACGTTCTTTACCTGCACCTTCAAGAACTTCACAAGCATCAGGAGGTCAACAAGGTTTCTTTGCACATTGTGTGACAGCAGCAGCTGAAGTCCATGACAGTGAGGTGGACTTGCTGTCAGGCATGATGACCTCATGCCAAGATGAAGCTGACTGCGTGGTCAACAATGGTGAGACGATCTTCGATGACATGAGTGCCCCTGTGAGGTACTCTTTGTCAAAGGAGATGCTCACAAAGGCTCCTGATAGCCTTGCGCTTATGAGCGCTGATGGCTTTGCGCTTATGAGCGCTGATGGTTTTGCGCTTATGAGCGCTGAGGAAGAAGTGAAGGAGATGCAGGCTGTTCATTTTTGACTGAGAATCGCTTCCCGCCAACTATTGCAATCCTGGACATTGGATGCACTAGAGCTATGGGATCAAGGCGAGCAGTCGACCATTTTTGCAACTATGTCGACAATCACCCAGATTGTGGATTATGGTACTCTTTTGAGGCTACCAAGAGCAAGTTTTACTTTGCCAATTCCCAGAAGGCTACTTGCTCTCAGAAACTGGTGATTTATATGTATGATCGTGCATGGACGATCCACCAAACAGAGTTCGACATAGTGGAAGAAGGAGAAGTCCCTTTGCTTATGAGCTTGCCACAGATGAGGAACTTAGGCTTTGAACTCAGGCTGACACCTCGACATGCTTATCTGACATCGGTGCCTCTTGGTATCAAATTTTTGGAGTTGAAGGTTGCAGCCAGTACTCATCTTGTGTTGGACTTCCAAGATATTGCATGGTATCTGTCTGACGTGCGTTGGCAGACTCAGCGTGAGAAGAGTTTTTACTCTCACCTCACTCACTATGAATATGGCCATATTTCTGTTGAACACAATAGTGATGAAGGTGAAGCTGAGCATGCATATCCTGTGGTTGATTTCTGGGAAGTAGATGTTCACAAGAGAGAACTGATACGTCACCACAAGGATTACAGGAAAATTCTTTTCCCAGCAACTAAGTCCTGTCCTGTAGACACTGACTTGCTGGAAGACTTGCGACTAACAATCATCAAGAAGAAAACAGGAGGAGAAGAAATCAAGAAGACAGATGATTGGCGCAAGGCAAAATGGAAGGACCTACAACTTGGCTATGAATGGCGTGGTAGAACAATTTTTAAATTTAAGCCAGATGCCAAAATTCCAGATCTAAAGATCAGGAAGGCTGGCATTGAGCACCGTGGCATTGGTGATCCCGATGCAGTGGTGCGCTCCTCCTCAGAGAAGGTTCCCATTGCAAAGGACAGGGAACCAGGCTTCTCGTCAGAGAAGGAAGGTGCACCATTCAGTGCCGCGGAAAAGCCCGTGCCGCCAAAGTTCCGGTATACTTCCAAGGGTTTTGATCCATTTTGGAAAGGACACAAGTCAAAACCATCTGAGCCTCAGAATGATTTAAAGGGTGATGATCTTGAGGAGTATGCTCCTTCAGAACCACCTGAGAGGCCAGAAGGTGAACTTGTAGAAATTCCTAAAGCATCAAAAGGACCATCAAGTGATAAACATGAACCACTTGAACCAGGTGATGGCGCTCTTGAGCCTAGGCGGATTTCAATCCCATTACCTGGTAGTGAAGTTGTTGCAATGACACCGGCATATAGGAAGATGTTACAGAGACTGGAGGACAAGGTAGAGCTTTATAAGCTTCATGTGAAGCACTACCATATGAGTCCTACTCAGTTTCGTAGACGTGTTTCTATGTTGAAGCTTCCTGACTCTGTTTTAGAGAAGTATGAATCAGTTGTCAGGAACTGCCGTGTTTGTAACACTTCAGTGGCACCTCCGCCACGAGCCAGAGTCTCCGGTATTAGAGCTTCATGTTTTGGTGATGTTGTTTTTGCTGATCATTGTGAGGTTGAACTTCACAAGAATAAGTATATCATCTTACTTGTTCTTGATGGTGCCACAAATCTTCTCTGGGCTACGGCACAGAAAGACCTCATAGATCAAACCACCATCCAAGCATTGAGGCAGTGGTCTGATGAGAACAATTGTGTTCCGAAGGCCATCGTAGGAGACGAAGCCTTTTTCACAGATGCTTTTGTTGAATACTACAGGTTCCATGGTATACAACAATGTCCTTGTGGGCCAAGAACTCCTTGGCCGAACCGAGCAGAGACAGCTGTGCGTTTGTTCAAACGTATGTGGCAAGTTATGAAGGTAGATCTGGATGACCCACGTTTTCGTGGTGTTACGGTCAGAGAAGTGGTCAAGAAGGTAGTTTGGGCAAGAAATTGTCAGTTGACTATCAGTGGATATTCACCAATAGAGATAGCAACTGGAAGACGTCCACCAGATCTTTTTGACCTTGAGACCGCAAGCCCTGAGCAATTGTCAGCTAATGCCGCCGCACAAGATCGTACAAATTTGGAACTACAACGTGTGGCTTTGAGAGCTCATCAAGAAGCACGACAAGCTCAGGACCTTCGAGCAGATCTTGCAAGAAGGACTATGCCAAGTGACGGTCCCTATTTCCAAGGAGAGAAGGTTTTTGTTTGGACTCAGGATTCATCAAAGTTCAAGGATAAAGGACGTTGGGTTCGTGCCACAGTACTTGGACAAGAAGGAGCTATGGTCCAAGCCAATACTGGTAAGGCAGTGATACGTGTGAATCAGTCGAAGGTTAGACGTGATCACGATGAGTGGCATGATGTTTCCATTCCGGCATTAGACGATGAGAATCCGGAGAACTTGCGTGAAGATCACGAACTGTATGTTGATGCCGAATTCGGAGAACAGTCCTTTTTCTTCTGTAATGATGATCATCCTGATGTTGTTGAGTTACTTCATGGAAACAGTGGATTATCTTGGTTCCTTTCAAAGAATGGTGTTAGAGTTGCATCGCCTATGGATTTCAAGGCAGGATACAACTTTTCCACTATGAAGGGTCAAGATGGTATTTGGCAGCAACTGGAGAGATTGCAGCCCCACTGTATAGTGATCAACAACCCTTCTCCCAAACAGAACAGAGCTTCTATTTGGTTGCTATGTTGTAATGTGATTGAGTGGCAGTTGAGAAGGAAGAAACATGTGTTTGTGACTGTTCCCAAGGGAAACAAGTTTTGTTTGTTTTTGCAGAAGTTCATCTCTTCGTTGAGAAATCCGCTTTATAAGTTCGATGTGGATATGAACTGTTTTTGTTATTGTCCGAAGGGAATGAGTTACGTGACAGTCTTCCATTCCTATGCATCCTGCCAAGGATGGAAAGGTATTGGTGACTGTTCATTTCAAGCTAAAACAGTGCAAGCCACTAGAAGCAACCAGTACTTTAAGGATCCTGACTGGAAGAAGTTTCCATTTTCATTTCTGGTTGAGATGAATCGTTTCCTTCCTTATAGTGAGACTTCCGACAAGCGTCAGAGTTTCCTTATTGAAGATCTTCTGGAGAACTTTGACTCTGGAAGCTTGTGTGGAACAGCTCTTTTGTTAGAGAGAGAAGCTCATCAGTCAATTTTGCTGAATTCCGTAAGAACGGAAGAGACGACGGAAATTCCGGTTCCACTTCGACACATACTACCACAAAGGTTCACTACTACTGAATTGATCAGAACTTTGAGGCAGGTAGATGCACTACCTCAGAGATCAGAGTTTGATGTGACAACATCCTCTGATTCTCGAATTGTGTCATTGATTCCAGGCCTGAAGGAGATTAGACGAAGAACCTTGCCACAGATGTATTTTGAGAGATGTAAGGTCTATCGTGGTACTTTTGGTAGAGTGCATCCTCTCTTCAACTCTGAGGATGATGCAGTGTTGATTATGTGGAAGCCAGGAAAATACCATCAGGTTTTCTTTATGTTTGTGTCACAACTGTCTCCTCATCATGAACAATTTTTGGTAGATCATTGGAGTATGATAGTTTACGAAGCAGAGACGACAGGAGCCGTGAAGCGCATTGTGACTCCTGATGAAGTAGCTCTAGAGGATCCAAAGGATCAACCTCCAGACTACGGACCACCGATGGATGATGATATGGCTTATGAGCCGATTCCCGTCTCGGGGGAACAGCAGTATTTTGATCCAGATGATGAAGATATGTATCCGCCTGGTGATGGACCGGGTGGCAACCCTGATGATCATCAGGGTGGACAACCTCCGGGACCACCTCCGACAGGTTCCGTAGCTGGTCCAATTCAGTTCGGAAATCCCGATGTTCCTTTGGAGCAACTCGGATATCCATCAAGCGATCCGGAAGAGGCAATGCCGGAGATTACGAGTGAATCCCGTCCGCCAGATGATCCGGGTCAACCACCAATAGGGTTTCCGAGTGATACGGATCCCGTTCATCCGTTCGTACCGTCGCCAGATTCGAACACGCCGGAGCCAGAACCATATGTTCCGGAGAATCGTGAACGTCACAGTAAGCACATGAGGAAGCTTTCTGTGGACTCAACTGATGCTTTGCCAAAAGCCAAGGTGAAGTTTCAGGTTAAACGTTCTAAGGTTCAGTTACCGGGACATGACGAACCTATTCCGGCACCTCCGAAGTCAGTGCCAAGAAGTTTCTTTCCTGGACATTCGGAGAATCCGACAGCATCAAGTTCGAATCAGCCACAAGCAGCCGACATTCCCGTGCCTACGAGCACAGTCGAAGACGATGACAATGAGACGATTGATTCAAATGAGACAGATTCAGAACCTATTTTTGATGAAGAAGATGTGAAAGGTTTTGAGAAGGATCCAGACAAGGATCTGGACGAAGAGAAAAATCTTTTTGTTAGTTTTGACGATATGGATTTTTGTGTCATAGGTCCGAACCAAGCTCCTCCGAGTTTTAACTCGTATGATCCGAAAGGTTTTTCACAGTTCTGCCAGTATCTTGTGAAGACAATGGCTAAGAAGACGCCAAAGGCAGAGAGTGTGATTACTCCGGAAGTGCTCCGGAAGTATGCGAAGGAGATCAAGCAAGCTAAACTAGAGGAGTTTCGCAGCTTTTTAGACTTTACTGCGATGAAGTATCGTGACCGAAGTAAGCACAAGATCGATAACTATGTTACTGGTCGATGGGTCCTGACCATCAAGATTGACAAGGATGGTAACTTCAAGAAGTTTAAGGCCAGATGGGTCTGTCGAGGCTTCCAAGATGCCCAGAAATGGGACCTCCAAACGGACTCGCCAACCGCGACCAGGTATGGTTTTCGCGTAGCATGTCAGCATGCAGCCTCTTCTTTCTGGGACCTGTTACACATCGATTTGAAAACTGCCTTTCTTCAGGGGGAACTTTACGACCTCGAGCGACGCGTTATTCACGTTCAACTTCCGACCGACATCGGATTGCCTCCGTATCTTGTCGGATTGTGCACCCGTTCAGTGTACGGATTGAGTGATGCGCCTCGTCGCTGGTGGAATCGACTCGACAAGTTTTTGCACTCACTCGGATTAGTTCCGACTCGAGCCGATCGGTGCACGTACGTTTGCTACTCCGGATGTTTGAGGGTTCCTAAGGCTGTGAACTACTCATCAGAGGAGATGCCAGCCGAACCGGAACCGGTATCCTTCTACGTAGCAGGTGCGCCGCCAAACGAATTCCACGACACAGCGGAGGAAGTTCGTAGGTCTTTTCTCTGTGAAGAACGTCTGTTTTCGGTGTGTTACGGAAATAGGTCGGAGAAGACGGTGACGCGTAGCCTGCTTAAGGCAGAGGATGGAAAATGGACTCCTGTGGTAGATCAGGAACTCCAGAATTTCCTTGACTCTGTAGAGCACAAGGCAGGTTGGCATCAATATGCAAATGGCCATGCTCAAGTCGCTTATCGCGCTAAAGCTCTTCGCACTCCCGAACCTACGTATTCGCGTTCGCGCTTTTGTTTTCGGACTTCAATAGTTAAGCGTAAGGGTGTTTGGTGGCTTCTCGAGACAAACAAGGATATCAGAAACGAGAAGAATGCAGTGACGTTGGAGGAAGAAGCTGAAACGCTTGTCAGTCTTTTTCTTCCTGCAGAACATACGTATACTGTGACACAAACGCCTCAGCTTACACCTGAAGTTGTGGAAGAGTTGCTTGAGCATTTTATGGACCCTGTGCATGGCAGTAATTCTAAGAATAGGTCACCCATTGGTATGTATTGTTTACATGTTGATGATCTTTTTGTGACAGGTAATGATATCTTTT
>CAXAMN010000081.1:0-95998 GCA_963970005.1 Durusdinium trenchii
GTGTGCCCCAAGGGACTCAATCTTCAGAGTGTTTCTTTGTGGACGACAGTTCAAGATGTATATAATTGTTGATTCGGTTGAAGGAGTTCAGAAATCTAAAACAGTCTTTTGCAGAAGTTCTATGGCTCTTCAAGTGCCAAATTGGTACATGCTGTTGACGCGTATGAGGCTCCAAGCTTTCAAGCTTTCAACGAAGGCCCTTGCACTCTAGCGCTATGGCTGTGGTGGCCGCGCCTCCGGCAATCGAAGCTGAAGAGCTGGAGCGCCCCCACTTTCCTGGTGGATGGCGTTCAGTGCGTTCCCAAGCTCAAAATTGGAATGTTTCCCCGAACAGGTATTTTCAGCGGGGAGAACTTTGGCTTTAGGGTTAATCTTTTTGAGTGCATGGGAAACGCGCAATCGTCTCTAGGACCTGGGCGCATTTCTTGGAATGAGGATCGAGTGGCGCCTTTGTCTTCGCTTCTGGAGGGTTTTCTTCATATTGGAAAAATTTTGGGGAGTTCCGGGACACCTAGGTGTGACACCTCCTAATCCTGAGAATGAGAATGAAAAAACTCAATACCATCAAAACACTTTCTTACTGAGTTTAATGATTTCTCGGTATTGCAATTGCCCAAGGCGCGCATTGCAAACAGAATCAAGAAGTTGATGCCAATTGCGGCCATGAACATGTTTGAGAAGAAAACCTTTGAAGGTGGTGCGCTGATCTTGCTCAGCAGCGAGATCACCAATCCAAGCCAGGCAGAGATCTCGCAGAACTATGTCTTTTTGAAGCCGATGATCCAGGATTCCCCTAGCTGCGCGCCTTCAGCTTATATGCTCACAGACGTGTTTCTCTACTTGGACCGGCTCTTGAACAAGCAGCTATTCTGCAAAGCGACGAAGGATGAACCCAGGGAGGTGCAAGCTGGCAAAGAAGGAGTCAAGGCCAAGAAATGCATTGGCGCGCTACGCACTTTGTGGCGGTCTTCAACCAAGAGCCATGACCCAAGGGTTGCCGAGCTCAAGCAGATGATGACAGCATCGCCCACAAGAGCTCGTCGGCCCGCTCCTGACGCTCCTGCGGCTCCTGCCGCTCTTCGATCTTGTTTTAAAGTTTACGCGTTGTTTCGCGAAAGTTTAATGGATTTCAAAATCGTTGGACTTGCACCTTGGGTGTTAAAATGCTCACGAAACTCGGTGGAGATGCCGCGCAAGCATCCTGAGGCTGAAGACCCTGCGCATGACTCGGGCGATGAGGCCGACCATGGGCATCCTGATCCCGATGCCGCTGACAATGCGCTGATGGATGACTCATCAAGTTCTGCGGCCGAGGAGGTGGAGGAGGCAGGTGATGCTTCTCAGGGCAGCGGTGGAGGCAAAGGCGGTGAGCCATCTGAGAGCTATGACAGCAACTCTGAATCTGAGAACGATGAAGGCGAAGGCGATGATTGTGTGGCAGATGCCCAAAAAGAGCCGGTGAAGGATGACAGTGACTCCAACGCCGAGACCTTGATCCTTGGGCAAGGGCAATCATCGCCAGAGTCTGTAGCTGCTACTGACGGTAGCAGTGACAGTGATAGCGACCACCGGGATTCCCAGGTGAGTTCTGGTTGGATGGGAAAAGCTATCAACTACTACTCGCGGGTTGAGGCCAAGCGGAAGGCAAACCTGGACGCAACTTGCACGGATCTCTTGAAGGACAGCTCATTCACATCTCCGAAATGTACCATGATTCTCTGCAGTCAGTGGCCTTGAAAGAGATACTAAACCAAGTAAATTGTGTTTGGTTCGAGGCCTTTGGCTTTTGTGACCTGGTCATCCATTCAATAACTCTGTAAAATGCAAGCTAAGGGTTCACAAGGCATGGCGCGAAAGGCCACCATATGAATTCAGTCAGCGTGTGGAGAACCTTTCTAATTTTGATTTTACATTTCACAAAACAAAAACTTGATACAAAGTTGGTCCCTTCAGGATTTGGAGGAGTCATTGGAGCCAGGTGACGCTAAGCTCAAAAGCTTCATTCCTCCCTATGCCCGGTATTGCCGCCACACCATGGAATCTTTTGGGGAGGGAACCTATGCGCGGTTGGCGGGCAGGGACCACTTCGTATCATGGCTGGCACACCACAAGCTCATTGACGCCAAGGTGGTTCATAGAGTTCGTCATTGTATTCAATAATTGTTTAACCTGTTCATACCCCTATCTGACGTGTAGTAGGATGGTTGCGTGTCTTTGCCCGCATGCCCCTGTCCAGGAAGGTCCCCAAGATCCTTCGAACCAGCAGCGAAATGCGAGTTCCTCTTCGGGTGGGCGGCGTGGGGATTCTGCTGCGGCTGGGGTCGATGTCGCGTGGAGCCAATCAACAAGCTTTACTTAATTTATACTTTTTCTTGGGGTCAGGATGCAACACGAAACAAATCTTGGGATGTATTGTTATCCGGTCAACTTCCAGGCTTCGAAGCCTTTGAACAGAGCTTTGTCGTTTATGGACATGGACCAGGTTTTCCATGATGAAGATCTAGTTACTCCAACCCCTGCGTGCAAAAAGCCCCGCTTGGCTGACCAAATCCAAGCTGGACTGAACACCCCTACGCGCCCAGTCCCGAAGCAGTCAGCCCTTGGGCGGCGTTTCAAGAACCAAGTTTTTCTTCTTTGATATGTGGCAATTGCACATTACTATAGCTTTTCAAACACAAAGCCGTGTCGACAGCTCCACCAAATCTCCCATGGCCTCCTCAGGTGAAGAAGCCAAAGCAAGGTCGACTGGATGCCGATGCCAAACGCCTGCCAACATTCGGCGTGTATGACCTTCAGGCCTTGGGGGTACCGCAGGAAGCTTGGCCCATCGAGGGCAAGGAATACAAAGGTCAGAAGGGGTACACTGTCGTGAGCGACAGCGGGGCTGCACTTTGGATGACAGCCCTGAAGCTTTTATACACATGTTTCTACCCTGTCCATCTAGAGCTATGGGTGTTTGACCGTCTCTGTCCAAACTCTTTGAAATAGTGCTTCTGAGGCTATAGAGGTTTTGCTCTCTCAATCCGCCTTTGTGGTGAAGCGCTTTGGAACGATTGGCAAGAAGGAAGCACGATTGGACACTTTGAAGACAGGCCAAGTGTCTTGGAGCAAGTTCGGCGGCCCGGGGCCCGCTTGGGAACAAGCGAAGGCCAAGGCCAATTTCTAGGGTTTGTTTTGAGTTGCTGAGATTCAAAGGGGGTTCTGAAAGAACACACTTTCCAATTGAGTTAGGGGTTATGTCAAAGGCCTTTGCCAACATGTGCGGGCACTTGACCAACAAGTCATCTGACGATCGGAGATGAAAGTCCAGCCTTCTCGCCACGTCCCAGCTATCTGCAAGCAGTCCTGCGACAAGTCTTTCGAACTGCAATGGGCCCGCTCTGCCGAAAGGTACTCGAGCCCGCGTTCTTCACCTTCACCCTTGAAAAGAACGGCTCTTGGAAGGTGGCCTTGCGACCGCTTTTTAATAAAGAAAGAACCGTCTTTAGGCCACCTCACAAAACTGGCTTCAGGGACATTTCAACATGTAGAAGTACCCGGCAGGCCTACATCCTCGACACCATCAACGCCTTGTGGAAGGCGGCCTTCCAACCTCTTTTTAATGAAAGAAAACAGTCTTTAGGCCACCTCTGCAAAACTGGCTTCTGGAATAATTCAACATGTAGAAGTATCCGGCAGGCCTACATCCTGGACACCATCAGCGCCTGTCTGTGTTCTTCACTCGTGGAAGGTGGCCTTGCAACCTCTTTTTACTTTAGAAAGAACAGTCTTTAGGCAACCTTCTGGAACATTTCAATACGTAGAAGTATCCGGCAGGCCTACATCCTGGACACCATCAGCGCCTGTCTGTGTTCTTCACTCGTGGAAGGTGGCCTTGCAACCTCTTTTTACTTTAGAAAGAACAGTCTTTAGGCCACCTTCTGGAACATTTCAACACGTAGAAGCATCCGGCAGGCCTACATCCTGGACACCATCTACGAAGCCTACGTCGGGTTCACCGTTGCTGTGTCTGGAGGCAGGGCCATACACCACTCAGGAGCGTCAATGAAAAAGTTCAGCATTTCTTGGAAGCCTCCAGCAACCTATACATGTCCGTCAGGCCCTACAAGGGCACAGCTATCACCACCGCAAGGCGTGCTCACATTGCGCATGTAGAACTGGAAAACCAGCAGTGGGAAAACTGGAAAACATGATTATATTTAGTGTTAAGGAGAACAGTCCAGCTTGACATGCATACTTTGTACTTGATACGCTGCCGATTTGGCACGCAGGCCTTGGTTGACCTGCCAACCCCTCTTCTGCGAGGCTTGTCCGGGCGCCGTAAACCTGGCCTCTCGCAGGTTTGATCAGCTGTGCTTAGATGTCCACTCCTGCGTTTTGCCATTTAAAGCCGAGGGTGTGTGGTCGATTCGTTTCGCGCCTGTTTGTCATGGGGAAAGTCTCGGCGGCTATGATCAAGAAGAAGATGGAGAGGGTGCATAAACGCATGCCCTTTGTCCCCGAAGAGTCGCCGACCATTAGGCAGCCGAGATCTATGAAGGATCGGCAGCAATTGTGGTTGCTGGCAGGGTTGAAACACTTGAAGGCGCCAATTGCTCCTATGCGTTGATAGGTCAATGTTTTTCCTGTGGCCTGTGGGTGACCTGCCCCCCAACCCAAAAAGATGCCAACTAATAAGTTGAACCCAACCAACCAAGAAGTATTTGGCCTTGGTTGCTCAGGTTATCGCCACCCTGGTGAACTTGGTCTTTGCTGTGCCAGGTCTTTCGTGGGAGCCATTAGACCATCTGGAGACCTTTGCCGGGCAAATGGAGGTGACAAAGGCTGAATGGTCTGCTCCCAGATTAAACTTAGCAAGGTTGGCTTATCGGTATAGGTTTTGGGTTTGCCCGTCGCATCTCGATTGTGCCTTCTGCTCGAGGGGGTTTGAGAAGATATAAAATACATAGCGCCCACTAATATGATTAGTCTATATCAATCGTGTGTCCCCCCAACTCCCTCGGAACACACGATAAGGAAGGCCGCAACGCGATCCCGCTTGATGTCACCTACAACCCAAGCACCATGGATTTCACGAGTCCAGTTGGGTTTGCCAACGCACTCTACCATGCTATGCGGCTAAAGCCGGGTGCTTCAGCCACCACGGCACCGGTGTGCTCCACATTCGTTTTTATGCCATTTGCAGGATTCAAGTATCTTTTACCTTTTGGGTGGTTTAAATTGGAAGTTTCTTGACTTTCTTCAATCACTCGCCCAAAAGCAACGCTGTCATCCCATGCTCCTTCGCGCTGAAGCTGAGGAGCAAAGGTTCTACCTTGAGATCAAAAACAAATCCACTTGGCCGCCCCGACTCGGAGGCATGCAAGATTGGCAACTTACTTGCTGCTCGGGCAATCGTTCTCTGCTTGGTTTGTGCAGCAAAGGGCGTATTCTGGTGCCTGGAGCAACCAGGTACTTCATGTATGGAGTACCACCCAGTGTTTCAAGCCCTGGTACGTATAGTGCGCGTACACCGGCTGCGAATGAAGATGGGAGATTTTGGAGCACCGTCGCCGAAGAGTACACTTTTGTACAGCAGTGCCTGGGTTTGGAAGGGGTCAAAATTTGGTGTAACTTCAAGACAATAGAGGGTAGAGGCTTCTCACCGTATGTCCTTCTTTAGACTTCTCCACTTCCTCTCAAAAGTCTTGGATCATCTATGTATCAAAAAAATTGTGCGTGGGTACTGCATGCGTGGGTTCATGTGGGCCTGAGGTCACCAGTGTATAGATGACATTCTTTGGCACACTACCGGCCCGGCGCAACGTGGCAGCCCTGTGCAAATGGTCAAGCACTATGTGGATTCCAAGGGCAAACCAAGAGTTTGTGGAGGGCGTGATCTCAAACAATCTCAAGCATACCCTGCAGGGTGACTAGGTTGAGAATGTGGTAACAGCTAAACCCATAACCCCAAAAATGTTTCAAGTTCAGGAATTGTTCAACTGTATGTCAATGGGTGATGGCCCCTGTTTGATCCAGCCATCTTCCCAGGTTCGCCAGTGCCCTCTCAAGGGTCCGCACGGCCCACTTGAAGAAGAACCATCGCACCGCTGTGAAGTTCCTTCGGGCTGCCAGGAAGACACCGAATTCCTTCGACATGCGGCCCCGAGTGAACTCTCTTTGGTCTAAACACGCTGACCTAGATTCAGCGATCAAATTCCTTTCTTTAGGCAAGTAAAACTTTAGCTTGCCTGGCAAGAAATTAGATGGCTTAGTGGTCTTAGCCACGCCATTTGGGGTCTTGGAGACATGAGCTCGATCTTAACAGAAAAGAACAATCAAGCGATACGAACAATCTGAGAACACAAGATTCAGTCTCTCAGGTAGTCGACAGGGCTAGCCACCACCCACCAGCTACCCTAGAAAGCTGCCAACCCTATCCACCACGGCGGAGGCAATGCCACCACGCCTCTTCCTGAAGCGGTCTTTCATAGGCCTGGCCCGTGCTCTTTAAGATCGGGAAACGAAGGGAAACGTGAAAGCGTTTCAAAGTGAACTTTTTTTGTGAAAAAACAATCAAAACCACTATTGCGATTTGCAGCGAGAATGTTGCGATTTGTCGAGAAATGTTGCGATTTGTAGTTTTGCAAGGTTTTGGCTTCTCGAGGCCAGTGGTCCAGGTGAAAAGCAAACAAACACCAATGGGCACACATACACGCACGTCTAGCGCATACGACCAATGCTGTGATTTGTAGTTGCGTGGTGTGTGTGTGTGTGTGGTGTGTGCTACCCACTCTTCGTCAGCGCGAAGCATGGCAGACAGCGGAGCACCAGCTCACCGTGTGACCGGCAAGGGGCGCCCTTCAGCCCTAAGAAATCCTCTTCCACCAGAGCAGCAAAGGGGTCGAACCATGGAGAAGGAATCCAAACGCAAGAAAAGGGGTCACGAAGCAATTGGGTCAGACCATCGTGGAAAGAAAGCTAAGCGTGAAGAGAAATCGAAGGGGAAAGAAAAGAAGCATAAGGAGGAGACTCCCAAGACCAAGGTGGAGGCAGCGAAATCAAAAAAGGAAGCGGCTCCCAAGTCCATAGTCGATGAGAAAGTAGGCGAGGGGAAGAAGACGCATAAGAAAAAGTCAGAGGCTGGCAAGGAAGCCTCTTCGAAGAAGAAAACCAAGGAGGTGCCCAAGGAAGATTCCAATGAACAGGAGAACAAGAAGACGAAGGTTGGCAATGAAGTTCCCAAGAAAGGAGAGAATGAGAAGGGGGAAAGGGAGGATCATTCCAAGGGCAAGGAGAAAGAAAAGAAGGGCGAAAGAAAGGGCGGTAGTTCCAAGGACAAAGGAAAGGAGAAGGCCAAGAAAGAAGATGGTTGCAGGGAGAGAGGAAAGAAGAAGGCGGATCAGGAAAGCAAGAAGGAAAAGAAGGCGAAGATCGAAGAAGCTCCCATCCAAGAGGAGAAGGAAAGGGAAAAGGAAAACATCGTGGAAAGCAAGGATGATGACAAAGAGAAGAAAGAGAAGAAAGAGAAGAAGGGCGGCGACGACAAGCGTGATGGGAAGAAGGAGAAGAAAGCCAACAAAGGAAGGTCCAGCAAGCATAAGAAGAAGGAGAAAAAGGGGAAGGCAAAGAAAGAAAAGGAAAAGCGGATCAAGTATGTGCCTCTCATCAAGGACAAGATCCGTCATGTGGTGGAAACCCCCGCGTCAAAGAGACCACCGCTCGCATCGCCAGTGTCAGCAGCTTCAAGCACCACAGCCAGACAAAAGGCCGAAGCAAAGATGCAGGATTTGCTCAATACAATGGTTCCTTCTGATCTGGATGATGTGTTGTCTGAATCAGGCACTGAGCAAACCCCATCGTCAAGTCTGGTCGTACCAAGAGATTCCTTGCCAGAATGGGGCAGTGACGAGAGCAGTGAGACAAGTGATGAGGCAGCGACTGACTCGGAGACAGACGAGGCAGCAAGTGACCCGGAGACAGATGAAGAAGAAGGAGGAGGTGGCAAGGTGCCTAAGGCGGAAGAGGATGGAGTGAAAGAAGAAAAAGAAGAAGCAAAAGAAGAAGAGAAAAAAGAAGAAGAAGAGGGTTCAAGCAGCGAGGACGAGGACAGTTCAGAGAATGATGAAGAGGAGGACAGTTGTGAATCCGATGGAGAAGAGTCTGAAGAGGAGGACATGGAAGAAGATGATGAAGTAGAAGCGGGTCGGGGTGAAGTTCCAGATCCTCCCACCGATGGGGCCGCCTGCCATGCTTTGGTTCCCGTTGCCCAGAGTTCTTTGGATCAAGCTGTGGCAGTACGCAACAGCGCCCCGCCAAATCAAAAACGATGTGCATTTTTTGTCTTAAATCCTAAACCACAATTGTTTGGCAGGAGCGTCTTAAAGTCTTAAACACCAGTTGTTTGCAGGTGTCGGTGTAGCTGCGCAGTGTGCTTCGTTTTCCCAATGTGCACGAGGCGTGACGCACAAAAAGGAGTGGGACACTTTCTCACGCCAGCTGTCTTCCAAGAAACTTCCTGGCAATATCGGCGAGTACGCTGTGTCAAACAAACATGACCTTTTTGGGTTGTGGTTGGACAACGGCCACGTGTGGGATCGCGTGGCGCTGGAGGTGGAGCGCAAGACTTCATCCAAGGCTACTTCCGCGCGTGGCTGGGAGGCTGTGCAGGGTAAAACCCTGCGCAAGCGCTATGAGGACGACGACAAGTACAAAAAGATCATTGCTGCTCGCAAGGAACAGGGCATGTTCTATCGGGATGATGACTTCCCTGACGACGATGATGAGGCCCAGCTTTCTTGAGCACGTTTTGCCAGCTACTTCCAGATGAGGTTGAAAGGGCAAAAAACGAAAGGTGTCACAAGGATCCTTATGACACCTTTCGTTTTATGCCCTTTCAACCTCTTCTCGTTTCTTTTCTTGCGAGGGTGGCTTTGTCCGTGTTTTCTTTTCTTGCGAGGGGGGGCTTTGTCTGCGCACTATGTTTGACCCATCTAAGGAAGCATGGTATTTCATGCGAACGGCGCAAACTTTCAAACAAGAGGAAATCACCGAGGAGTCTATGAAGTTGAAGGGCAAGGCCAAGGTAGACCAGGGTTTGCAGGATGCCCTATGTGATGCTGAGAGTGGGGTTCTGAGGGCAGGAGTCTTGCCGCAGCTGTCAGCCGCGACACCGCAGGGTTCAAAGAAGCTTGTGGACGCACTGCAGAAGGCTTGACCATGGGGTCTGATCGGTCCAAGCATGAAGGGTTGAAAGCGTCCATACAAAACACATAACCCCAAACACTCTACTATTTTTGCAAGCTCCCAACTTTTGTCGCCCTTTTCTTCCTATGTTTGTCTTTTCAAGCGCTGTCGCTCCTGGCTTTATTTACACCTGCGTTTGCGTGTTTTTTGCGGGTCCAGCCCTGCTTTGTGCAGGTGACCGCCGCGCCCAAGAGGAAGCCTAAGCCTTCTGATCAGAACTCAGAGGAAGTGCATCCCAAGACAGCTGAGGAGCTTGCGAGGGAGAGGCAGCCAGAGCTGTTGAAACTCGCAGCGACTTGTCGGACCCACTCGATTGAGCTTTCCGCTGTGGAGTACGCGTCAGAACTCTCGAACCAGCTCTTGTCACATGCTGGCGATGTGGAGACTTGCTTCAAGGACGTCCAGAAAGCTCTTGATGCGGGGGCTGAGGAGGAGGGCTTGAACACCATTCTTGAGAAAGCAAACCGGCTTGAAGCTGTGGTTGAGAAAGCGAAGGCCAGGTAATAGTGTGGTTGAAACTGAAGCGGGAAACAAACAAACGATAAGAAAACAGTGTGTTTGTTTACTGTCAAGAAGGTCTTCGGCATTCCAAATCCAAAGCGAACATGTCATGTGTCAAAAATCTGGAGGCCGCAGCAGGAGCTTTGCTGCCTAAGAAAAAGAAGCCAAAGAAGAAAAAGAGTACTGAGGGTACAAGTGCTGAGGGGAAAGCTTAGGCCTAAAGCCTTTTTTGCGCAGGGGTGCCGAGGCAAAGGGTAATCCCTTTGCACGTGGGAGCTTCTTAGAGCGAGCTGTCTTCGACGTGAAAAAGGTGAGCGAATATCGTTTACAAAGCAAACTGTGGCTTGGAATTGAATGTTTCAATCTTCCCTTCTCAACATAAAAGTGTGAGGGAATTGCTTTTACAAAGCAACTCTTGGGATTGAGCCCCTGTATGGTTGCTTAGCTGGTTTAATGGCACTGGGAAACCTGGCCAGGTAAGCCTGTGACTTCATCAAGGACCCGTGTTTGAACTATCGAGGGAAGCCTTTGGGGGCATCATGATGAAACATCTATTGTTGAACAATGCCTTTTACTAGCCATCATTGTGCGCTGCTACAGATAAAAGGAAAGACCAGTTGAATATTATACAAATAGATACTAATAGACATATACAAATATACACTTGATATATATATATATATCAAGATGAAAATACCTGTTCACACTAGCTGGATTTTTTGACGCTTGGAGGAAGCGCCAACGGCTTGAGGATTTGGAGCGTTCAAACACAGTGGAAACACTGACCAGTCTTGTTGGAAGGGGCCAACTGCATATATCTGCTGCTGCAGAGATTGCCCAGAACATTGTCAAGGATACAGAGTTTCCTCCCGCGGCCCTTCGCGCGTTTGCTAGCCTCGGAGCTGCAGGAGATCATCCGCAGAATTGTGAGAGGGACCTCCATCGTTGGCTGCGCAATCTTTTTGGTGTGCGTTTGGAACCCTACAAAATCCACCTAGACTTGCAGGTGTGCAAGGGTAAAATGTGTTGGTTTGGATTGGAACTATCTATCTATCAGCTAACTATCTATCAGCTACACTGATCCTGTCCAGGTGGATGGTGCCAAAGCAACAAAAACACCTGTCTACGTCCTGCTACCTCATGAAATCATCCATTGCCTTGCAACCTCCCACTGCCCATTTCTCTTCAACTCTGCGCTGCTTGGAAACTTGGATGGGGTTGCTAGAGCGCAGTTCTGGTCCCACGTGTATTCATTGGACCCCTGGAAAACGCACCCTGTGCTGAACAGAGATGATGTTCAGTTTGACAAGCTGATCGGTGTCACCATCCACGGGGATGGTGCAGCCATGAAAAGGGAAGACGAGGCGTTCGTTTTCTCAATCGCATCATGCTTCGGGAGCAGTGGCATTATCAAGGACCCCCTGTTGCTGAAATATCCAATCGCGATTATCTTGGAGCGTCATATGCACTCAAAGACAGCTACTCAACTCAACATCTGTCATGTTTTTTACAGAACGTACTAACTACCAATCTTGGGATACCAAAAAAGGCTTCACTTTGGCTGACCATGGTTTGAAGAGCAAATGTTTGCCCTAGGTAGCGAAACGGGTCAATGAAGAAATTGCTGGCCTGGTAGCGTGGTCTCTTGAGCACGCAGCCAGCGGCATAGCTCCAGTGCGCGGCTACAACGGAGAAACCTTTCCACCCAAATCCTACCGGGCTGAACTTGCTGGAAAGACTTTAGCGTTGGGGTGGAAGCCCTTGACCTTTGATTAGGCAATGCTTTTATGTTCCTCTTAAGGGTATGTAGGGTCTAGTTTAGTCATTAATTCATTCCTGGGATAGTTTTGACCTTGGAACTTCTCTTTGAAGGGTATGCTATTTTGCCATGAAGTCCGACTTAAAGGCCAGACAGTATTTGAACAACTTCTCCCGATACTACAAGTGTGGATTGTCGCTGGGCTGCCACAGAATGTAGCCAAATATTTTCTGAGTTGCCCGCTGCAAAAATGCTGTCAGGGTTTCGAGTGTTTTGGTTCCAGGGTTGCTGTCAACTAAGGGTGTGTGATACGTGCCTAGCTGGAAATACCAAAGCAACGCCAGATTCCATGAACTACCGTAACTTTGGGTCAACGGCAGCCTGGCCTTTGACAAAGCTGGGACACGATGCCTACCTCCAAAGAGAGGGTTGCCGAATTTCTCCATGGGCGGCTGTTCCAGGATACCGCATCGAGACAGTTGCCTACGATTGGATGCATAACATCTTTCTAGGTGTTGGAAGAGATTTAGTTGGGTCTGGACTCAGGACTTTGGTCTTGCAAGGGGTTTACGAACATGTGGTTCCTTCTCGTGATCTAGACGCCACCCTTGAGTGCATCCACCAAGAGATGCGCGCAGACTGCGCCAAGAATGGGTGTCTTGGAATTCATGGTAGGTTTTCTTGAAACCAACTGCATTGTTTTGTTATAGGAGTCAATAGGTACGTTTCTGTCAGGTAGATTCATGCTGTTCACCAACTAGTTGTCTATAGGCAATATTTGCCATGCAAGCCTGTGTTGAATACTGCAAGCGTTGGCGGCACGGCGGAGTATGCTGAGCTTTCTACACGCTACAAAGCGTCGCATGTAAAGCTGATGATCTCTTGGCTGGCACGGAAAACTCAAAAAGTTGCTGACAACAGACCGGAAGAAACCAGTTTGTATAAAATCGCCCGCCCTCAAAACTTTGGTTCAAATCATAAGGGGCCACCATCAAGTACCCTAGAAGGCTTCTCCACAAGTTTTCAGGGTGGCGTCAAGGTTTTCTCCTTCGTTGAATGTGACAACAGTGTTGCACAAGAGCTGTTCTAACTACTGTTTTTTAACAGTGGTGGCTTTAAAGGATCTGCTTCTCAATGTGCTGGCAACGTGCGCCTACAGTCTACAGCGTGCCATAGAGATCATGGACTCTGCAGGACTTGTATTGAGCAACGATGACGCGCGTGAAGCCAAGCAATCGCTCATCTCCTATGTGCAAAGCTTTTGTTGGTTGGCGCTCCACTGTTGCGACAACCACCTTTTGTTGTTCAAGGTAAGGCCCAAGACCCATTACCTTTACCATGTTGCCACCGAAGTGGGTGAACTTCGATTAAATCAGAACTTGACTCATACATTTGAAGAAGAGTCCTTTTTGGGCAAGATCAAGGCCATTGCGGCCAAAACCCATGGAAAAACGATGACCCAAAGGGTCTTTCAAAGATACCTGTTGTGCTTCGCGGTGTTCATCGACCAAGACTGCAGGCGAACGTGACCGAGAAAACCCGAGTGTGCTTGCTTATATGTCAGGTACTTTCAAAACATGTGCAGTCATTTTTTCGAAAACGCGCGAGAACAAGCTGCCAAACAAGCGTTGGTTCCTGTGTCCTGTGTGTGTCAGTATACCCATAGTGTGTGTGCTCTACTTTGAATATATGGGTGTGTTTTTTGTCCTATGTCACATGTCAAGCACTTTTCTTAAAGGTGACCTTCCGAGTTACAATCGTTTCCTATAGGCCTTATATGCTATTTTCTCATGGTTTTGACCGCTGTCATTTCGTCGTTTCCACAAGCCGGCGGCGTTTTCAGCGACCGCTGTCGTTTCCACAAACCGATGGCGTTTTCAGCAACCGCTGTCGTTTCCACAAAACGGTGGCGTTTTCAGCAACCGCTGTCGTTTCCACAAAACGGTTGCGTTTTGAGCAACCGCTGTCGTTTCCACAAAACGGTTGCGTTTTTAGCAGCCGTTGTCGTTTTCAGAAACCACTGTCGTTCGCATCGAGAACGACGATGTCGCACGAGCAAAAGCTTGATAAATGGCTCGATGGAGCTTGCTGAGGTTTGGCTTCATAGAAGCTTGCAATCTTTTGTTGCAGTCATCAAGCTCAACTTTAAGATAAACATACAACATGCATTCTTTAGTAAGAATGCACACGGCAACGTTGTATGCCAACGACAACGTTTTGGTCCAACGTTGTCGTTTGTATAGAATGCTGTCCCAATGGCAACGTTGGATCCTCTAGGTATGTCCGGACCCTTGAAGGCCAAGCCATCCCTGTACTAGGCCTCCTCGACAAAGTGACAGGTTTCCACATGGCAGCAATCCTCCAGAGCCGAGACGCTGACGTCGTGGTCCAGACCATCCGCCAGATGTGGTTGAAACCCTTCGGACTGCCCTCCTCATGATCTTTGACCCAGACCCGTGTTTCAAGGGAAGATGCCCAGAGCAGATTGAAGCCCTTCGAATCAGACTGGATTTCTGTCCAGCCGCTCACTGGATGATCGGAGCCATCGAGAGGAGAAACTCCATCCTCCGTATGATCCTTGAGAAGCTGGTAGACCAGTTCGCCATCGACAATACAGACCAACTCGAAGCAGTACTTCCAATGGCGCTCCACGCCATCAATTCCAGCACCATGACCAGAGGAAGAACGGCGTACCAAGCCGTCTTCGGCCGTGTACCCACACCGCCCTGGCATCATCGGCAGGACATCCAGACAAGAGCGACAACCTCATGGCCAAAGCCGAGATCATCAGATCCGAGGCCCAAAAGCACCTGTTGGACCTCAACGCCTCACAACACCTCACAAGAGAGCAATACTCCGCCGAATGGTCCGAACCCGGATCCCGGCGCTACAACCAGGCCAACCGTGCGCCTACTGGCGTTGGGCCTGGAAGGGTCTAAAGAAGAGAGGCAGCTGGACAATTGCCAGATTCCTAGCATGGGATCCAACTTCACCCACGAAGCTGGCGTGGCTTCGAACAGGCAACGCGACCACCCTGGTCACAACCGAACAGCTTAGAGCCGCAGTGGGGTTCGAGGAATGCCCACCGTCAGAACAGGACATCCGCCTCTTGAAGGATGCCTCCCAAAGCTTTACCAAGCAGATGCTGACTGACGGCCGCCTTGAAGATGAGACTGGACAAGGCCCGCCAGAAGAGGCCACTCACGAGGACTATCAACCAGCCCTCGAACCAGCCTTCCACCCACCAACCGTGAGCATGACGGTGCCAGCAAGGCAACCAGAACAGACTTTGCCTGTTCCAGGAACACCGTCACCGCAGACACCCTCCAAAACATTCACGATGAGAGCGCCAATGTGAACGTCCAGGTGTCTCCAGTCCACACACCGGCACACAGGACACCAGTTCACAGCTATGGCAAACTACCACGAGAGCGAACGCCAAGGCGGGCGCGGCGCGCCCAGCTGACACCTGCACCTATATACACCACGACCTCCACTCCAGATTGAGGCCGAAGCAGAGACACCACAGCTGGAAGACGCACCTCCGCCCACGGCACCAGTTTCACCACCACTCTACCAGCCATCATGTTGAAGACGCGAATGGTGAGGAGATCCCAGGTCCACCTTCGGTCACGGCACCAGACCAGACCACCGCAGGCAATAAGGCCACAGGCGAAACCGCCATGGATGAACACCATCCCGGGCGGACTGTATCACCACATCAACTTGCAGAGTCGGAAGAACCGAAACAAGAACAGAGAGACCACCATTGGCACCATGTTCCTGAGACACCACCAGTCTCCGTCTCACACCCGCCCCAACATTTTGCTGGAACGCAAACGCAAACGGCATCGGCAGCAGCGGCAGCCTCTTCTTCCTTGGCACCACCTCAGACAGTACAAGAATACACAGAAGAGCCACTACCACTGCTACCGCACAGAAGCGCCATTTCGAAGCAATGGCAACATTGATGCTAGATGATGACAACAACATCGTCAGGGTATCCAAGCACAACGACGGATCACTCCCCATGGGTTTTGGACCAAAACACCAAAGCTCCCACCGGGCATACCTCACCAGCCCACAACGTAGGCGTGATGTGCTGAATACCACCAAAGAACCAACAGAGTCTGACAGCAGTGCAGACTCATCAGATGATGACGAAAACGTCAAAGAACAAAGCAAGCAACCCAGAATGACAAGACGGGAGCAAAAGCAGCTCGACAGAGAACTGCCTTGGAGGACCATTTTGGCCACTATGTCCAAGCCAGCACTTGAGCAGTTCATCAAGCCTATGACTCCTGGATGGAATGGCAGTCCATCGAGGCCCCTTGACGACAAGCAGACACAGCAAGTGCTCGATGATCCACAGCTCAGGAAAAGATGCCTGAGATCCCGGCAGCCTACCGAGACAAGAACAGGGGCTGTGGTGAGCTGAAGGCCAAATGCAGAGTCGTGGCCCCAGGCCATACAAACCCAGACCTGTTTTCACTCACCCGATCGGCTCCCACTCCAGGCCGACTGAGCGAACAAATCCTGTACAGCGTGATAGTTGCAGGATACAACAGCCAGCTTGGCGACTGCGGACTTCCATGGACAGCATGGATTGGTGACGCAAGCGCAGCCTTCCTACAGGGCAGCCAACCAGATGGAGAACGTCCCCTTCCCTTGTTTTTGTGGCCACCCAAGGACCCATTGATCCAAATGACGAAGTGTTGGCAAAACAAACGGTACAGGGTACGTGGGAACATCTATGGTCTCAGCAACGGCCCGTACCTTTGGTGCATGGAAATTGTGAGTCGCCTCACTTCCAAGGGCTACCAACGTCACCGGTGCAATGTTGTTTTTGAAGTTTGATGATCAAGACAATTTGCTGTCGGCCATACTCGTCTACGTTGACGATTTCATCGGAGTTGCCAGGTCCGACTATGACCTCACCGAAGTGACCTCCCTATTCAAGTGGGGAGAACACAAGCAGCTTGGACTGAATGCACCAGTCACCTTTAAGGGCAAAGAATTGACCCTCACCAAGCACCACGACATCTTCGAGCTCAAGATCTCCATGAAGACCTTCGCGGACGGCTTGCAGTCCGGAACCACCAAAAGAGGTCGAGGCCCTACCGACCTTTTGGACGAGACAGAGAAGAAAGAGTTCAGAAGCGTCGCTGGATGTCTTCAGTGGATCACCGGACAGGCGAGACCAGAAGTGGCGCCTGCAATCAGCCTTCACAACCGTGGCGGCAAGACGATGGTTTCTGACCTTAAGGTTTTGTACTCCACCGTCGACTTCCTCAAGCAGACGGCCGACCGTGGCATGCTGGTCACGAACGTTCCAGTCAACAAGTAAAGCATGTTGGTCACCTACACTGACGCCAGCTTCGCCAATGCGGAGTACTCGAGCTCCCAACTGGGCGTTTTGGTCTGCCTCACAAGGCCCGAGGCCAAGAGCGCGACCCAGCCGGTCAATGTCCTCGATTGGCGTTCTTGCCGGTCACAGCGTGTTTGCAGGAGCGCCCTGGCTTCCGAAAGTTCCGCTGCAGACGAAGGAGCAGATCGTGCGGCGTACGCCAATATGATGCTGTCGGAGATACTTTACAACATACCAGCACATCGAGCCGGTTGCAAGTTGAACTTCGCCGAATGCACCGATGCGAAGTCACTCTACGACTGCATCACGAACGAAGCTCCAAACACGACCGACAAGCGGTCCCTGATCAACATCAGGGCTGTCCAGGAGACGGTAGCTGCCAAGGACTACCACTGGGTCCCAACGACCCTGATGTTCGCGGACGGGTTGACGAAATATGACCCAAAGCTCCGTGAGATTTTCTCTTGTTGGTTGCAACGGCCGTTCACCACGCTGAAGGATCAACAAAACAAAGACGAGTGTCAAAATCACGCCAAAGCCTTCCTTGATCCTTCAGGTCCGTGATGATCGACTCCCGTGATCCTTGATGCTCAGGATCCTTTTCCCAAGCCTTTTACTTCACCGTGTGCCATGGTGGAAAATACCTTTAGAGCGAGCCGCTCTAGCTGTGTTCGATCTCGGTCGCGCTCGACTTGTGATCGATTAGAGAAACAAAGAGAGACGTGAAGCAAGCAAGAGAAACAAGAAACACATATGAAAAGACAGACAGGGCAAAAAGGCGCAAAGCAGAGGAGAAGAAAATCAAAGAACAACAACATGGAACGCACAGAAGCAGAAAACATGGAAAAGCAGAAAAGCGCAAAAAGACGAGAAGCAGAAAAGAACAGAAGCAGAAAGCAGAGAAAGCTGAAAAGCAGAAGCAGAGAAGTGGAAAAACAAAGAAGCAGAAAGTCAAAGCCCAAAAGCAAAAAATGAGAAGCCAAGAAATTGGAAAAAAACAATAGAAGGAATCCCAAAATATTCCAAACCCAAAAAACACACCCAGGAAAAATTGCCCTCCCGATGCTGAGGGCGGAAATGTTCTGTGGTGCAAGAGGGGCCAAACCGTTTTTTTGCCTACAGTATATTTGCACAATGTTTGAACACACTGGGAAGCACGTTTGCTTAGAGCTGATTGATGCGGTACAATATATATATATATGTATACTATTTGTACATAAACATACACACATACACGTAGATAAACATATGCATATGCATGCTGCATATGTATATGCCAACCAGAGAGGTCCACCAGAGACGTGTGGGGTTACCCCGTCACGCAGCCCTAAGCCAAAAAATATTTTGGCCTAGGATTGTACTTAGAGTCTTTTCGGAACATAGCGTGGGTTGCAACGCTGTGTATACGTCTAATTGCTCCAAATTGTCTTGCTTGCCGACTTGTTCTATTTGCTCTTGCTCATTTCATGCTTTGTTTTCACATTAAATTGCTCAATCTTCTTAATTTCACTTCGAGATCCTTCTTGAAGCAATGCAGGGAGGGGTGCTGTGAAAGGACTGGACAGATGAGCAATTTGGTTGCAAAATGCTCAGACTTCGAATTTTACCTATTTTTGACCACAAGTTCAATGAACAGTTGTTTCAGCGGAAGTTTCCAAACGCCCACAGTGAGGGTTGAAAAATGTTCCACACAGTTTCTGGCTGTTATGGAGGCGTCTTCCACTGAACCAGCATTCTGAATAAAGATTTCATAAAGGAACATTGGAAAATAAGACGATGAACAGTAGACACCTCTTGCGAAAGGTTCCTTTTTCTAAAGGAGGTTTTGCATAACAAAGGAAGGCTGTGGACATGGTGGGCTTCATGACGGAGGATTGTCTTGACAAGCGAAGCAAAACCACGCAAGGCCCAAATTTCCGAAAAGCGTGACAACAACGGATGTCTACCGACCATACCTTGAACTGCCTTCAAAAGTAGACATGTGACATGTCAAAGAAAGCCAACCTTGTTTTTCAAGCCAGATGGAATCAGATAGGTCACTATGAACGGTGGTGATATGGATTGTCTCCCTGCCAAAAAAGATGCAACCCTGTGATTTTGGGGTGGACACACACACACACACTTATGGAGATGCGTACGGAACTGACAGCGGTGCCACACGCCGGCCTAGGGTACCTATTCCTAAGGGTACAGGTAAGGAAACCTGAAAAGGAAGTGGAGGTCCATCAAGTTCAGCGTGGCCATCTAATCTAAAGGAGCCATCGAACGATCGACGGACAGAATGACGTCGTCCGCTCACATCTGCAAGTCAAAAACCAAAGCCCTATGCGTGACTGCCGAGAGCAAACCGGTGCAAAGGCTGGATTTTTTGTTCTAGTTACAAGCAGGGCCCACGATGAAATTTTTCAAGTAAAACGCAGGTACGTCACTGGACGTCTCCAGTCATATCAGTACCGCCACAGAAGCCTCTTCGTCGGACTGTCACTTCTGCGGGGCAGACAGTCCCCCTGCTTAAAACAAAGCAAATTACAATTCAAAAGAATCCCTGTGACTACAAGGGGCACACACACACACGCCTCCCCGAGGGGAGGCGTACAGCTGAGGTGAGGGCAAATGTGCACGTGTGCCCGCGCAAGAGACAAAAGAATGAAGACATGACAGGAGGACAAGACGGGACGAAGGTGCGTGTGGTTGAAATGAAAGGGGAACCAAGTGCACAGGGACACCCGATGAAGCCCACCTCATTGTAAAGACCTGGGCGACCTGAAACCTGTGTTAAAATGTATGTAGAAGTGCACGTACACACTAAGGCCGGGACCAATGTGCGTGCAAACGAAGAAAAGGATGAGATGACCAGACATGAAGACAGGAGGACATGAAAGAAAAGAGGAAACAAAAGGGTGTGAAGGGGAAGGGATGAAAGAAACGGAGGGGACGAGAACCGATGAAACCAAACCTCATTAGAAGCACCTAGGGATCTGCCTCGTTTGAATGTAAGCGCTGTGTGTGCACCTGAGAGTGGGACAGGGTCCAATGAACCTTGAACAAGCTTCGGTCGCTGCGACCACGTACGCCGTGCCAAAATGGCTGGCTGCTTAGACCGCTGCGGTCACGTAAAGGCATGAGCCAACCTGGAATTCCAAAGATGAGACAAAAATCGGAGTTCTTTCGGCCTAGGCCACCTGCTGTCGGCTCCGGACACCTACGTTCCCAAAGCCGGGGAACGTGGACAGACACCCGTTCGACGGGTCCAAGGGAGGCACTCTATGGGCTCATCCCGGACTGGCGCGAGGCCAGACACACTTATGGATATGCGTACGGAACCGACAGCGGTGCCACGCGCCGGCCTAGGGTACCAATTCCTAAGGGTACAGGTAACGAAACCTGAAAAGGAAGTGGAGGTCCATCAAGTTCAGCGTGGCCATCTAATCTAAAGGAGACATCAAACGATCGACCGACAGAATGACGTCGTCCGCTCACATCTGCAAGTCAAAAACCAAAGCCCTATGCGTGACTGCCGAGAGCAAACCGGTGCAAAGGCTGGATTTCTTGTTCTAGTTACAAGCAGGGCCCACGATGAAATTTCTCAAGTAAAACGCAGGTACGTCACTGGACGTCTCCAGTGATATCAGTGCCGCCACAGAAGCCTCTTCGTTGGACTGTCACTTTTGTGGGGTAGACAGTCCCCGTGCTTAAAACAAAACGAATTACAATTCAAAAGAATCCCTGTGACTACAAGGGGCACACACACACACTCTTCGTGACTTGATACTGGAAACTGCCCCATGTCTTTACAACCGAGGAACGCACCACAAAGCACCGCCGACCGGGACAGAGACACAGTGTCCTGTGTACACAACGCCCCCAAAATCGCACTCAGCTGCACGGGTCATTAATCTTTGAGAGCTTGGGGGAGGCTGTTTAAGGACTTCGTGTCAGTACTCGTCCCAGAAAAAGTCTGTTCATTCTTGGAGACCGGTTTGTTACAAACTGGTCTTGCGATTAGCACATTTGTATTGATATTGGCACAATGACATATCCCGCGCTTATTTTTTTAATGCTTTTGGCCTGTGCCAGAACACTGACACGCAGCGTCAACAACTGACAGCAGCTCGACCCACAAAGTCCGGGGTCAAAGTGCTTGCGTATACTATATTATTACGGTATGTGATATCAATCATGGCCTCCGATGAGGGAATCAAGATGAGGCTGGTGCTATGAGCCACCTTACTTGTAACCTATTGTCATGATGCACGAATATCCGAAAACATTCGTGCTGGACTTTCTATTTGCAGCTTATCCAACAAGGATGTTTTCTCGCCGGGCTTTGACCATGGGGCCTTAACCTGTACACTCATATACCTGAAGAGAAGCTCATGTCTTAAGCAAGGTTAAACTCAGGTTCAGATCTCTCTCTCTCTGATTTGTTTGCACTTGTCAGGAGATCCGAATGGTACAGATGATGGACGACGATGAACTTTTCACCTATGCAAAGGACAGCCATAAGCTGGATGCCAGTGCCAAGCACCTTTCGTTCTAGCGCTAAAACTCTTCCATTGCAGGGAAGCATGACATGAATGTTCTATGAATCAGGAAATTGGAGCTCCAATTGAGCTTTTGCAGCAGGCTGTAGCTAGCTTTCACATTTTCGGTGTAGAACAAAGCCAGTTTAATGTTTGCAGTTTATCGTTTTGACTTTGGTGAGAGGTTAACCCAAGCGTCACCACTATTAACTGCAGATCCCTCAACACCAAAAATAACCAGCAGTCACCACAGATCACGGCGGCAAGTCAACACACAGTTAAAGCAGACGATCTGCATGGGTGTCTTGTGCACCTTTAGCACTTTGACAAACGCCTTTTCCTTGCTAGAAGGGATGGGCTGGCATTGCTGTTTGACTTTGGTGCTTGCCATAGAGAGTGTTCGTTTGATCCACGAAGAGTTTTCCTTCCATCTACGACTGAGTACGAGAAGCCATCATGGAGATGACGTAAACATCACCGAGGTTTTAAGTTTGTTTCTCGCCTACACTCAAAACAGGAACGCAGCGACCATAGCAACATCTCAAAACCCGCTTGGGGTTGGCAGAGCAAGGTACAAACGGCCCCGTTCTTGAGCGTGAAATACATGTTTTTGATAACAATCTCCCACCAAAGTCCCTTTTGTTTCATTTCATTCTTGTCTTCTCATGTTTCATTCCTTCACGCTTCTTCGCTTCTGGAGCCTTCATGAGAGTCTGTGTCGTGTGTCCTGCCATGCAAACAGCGCGACAGCCAGGTGAAGAAGACAGGCAAGCTTCCAGCTTTGGGCTCGACTTGGAGATGCAGACTGTAACTACTGAGATCGCGAAGTAGGGTACTGGCATTTTACTATGTTATATTTTTTTGCAAAGTTTGTAACTACATGCCTTCAAAGCTTAGGTTGTGAACTTTGCCGCTGGTGGCGTGGCCACTCCTGCAGATGCTGCGTTGTGCCGCTGTTTTGCAAGAACAGTTTTGGGAAAATTTAAACATTTTTGGCAGTGTGTTGAACCGTGAAGTTTTCCAAACATATTCTGGCAAGAGACCCAAACATACTGCGTTTGGCCTGAGACCCTGTTGCCACAGACCCTGTTCACCTTAGTTTTTGGGAAACAGTATGTAGCACTATCTAATGTATTCTAAATTTATCTAAAGCTATCTAAAACTATTCTAAACCTATCTAAAACGACTCTAAACTCATCTAAACCACTCTAAAGCACTCTAAACTGACTCTACACTTATCTAAATCACTCTAATCTTCTCTAAACACATATTCTTCACTAAAATCACTCGAAAACGCACTCTAGATAACTCTAGACTTTTAGAGGAGGTCATCTACAATAGTCCTCACTCGAGTGTTTTCTTATGTTTTAGAGTCCGCTCTAAACTTTTAGAGTGGCACTCTAAAAGTTTAGAGGAAGAGGGTCACACCCTAGAATTAGCTTGTGAATAGCCATTTCCCCACACCTACCCTAGGACCTATCCCTGGGAGCTACCTCCTGGGAGCTAGTTGGGAGCTGGCGAAGCTGGTTGGGGCCACAGACCCTGTCCCCTCTAAAATTTTAGAGTGATTTAGAGTGGGATATAGATGAAGAGGGTCTGTGGCAACAGGGTCTCTGCTGGATTCCCTGAAAACAGTGCCGTGCCAGGTAGAACAAGACAACGGTGAATAAGCAAACTTTCCCACTCTAGAGCTAGAGTACAAGCATGAGAGCACACATAATATGAGAGCACACATAATATGAGAGAGCATGCACATGCGAGCAAGCACATCAGAGCAGGACACATGTGAGAGCACATATTATGAGAGCACACGCAGACACAGACACACATGAGAGCACACATATGTGAGCAAACACATCAGAGCACACATGAGAGAGCACACACACACACAATTCCTTGCGAATGCCACCAAAAGGGACGGCCAAGTCCGAAAATGCGCACGTCTCCACAATGAGAGCGCAGTCAAGGAAATCAACCGCTTGGCACAAGTTTTCGTCCGATACTTTTTTCAAAAGCGGAAGCTCGAGGCATGCTGCTGTGATGTAAGGGATCATCAAATTTGGCGCCGACCCGCGTTCACCCCCATAGAACAGAAGACGATTCAGAAACTAGCTCCGATTCAGAAACTACGATTCAGAAACTTGCGACTCTGAAACCCGATTCAGAAACTCACCCGATTCAGAAACTGGCCGATTCAGAAACTACGGGTGTCCCCTCGATTCAGAAACTGGCCGATTCAGAAACTATCAGATTCAGAAACTGGGGGTTGGGGGGGTGGGGTGGGGATCTAATGACATGTTTGTGTTGATGTAGCGTGGACATGATCGTATTTCACAGACCCGATTCAGAAACTATCCGATTCAGACCCGTTCTAGTTTCCGAATCCTAGTTTCGGAATCCGCGCTCCTAGTTTCCGAATCCTAGTTTCCCGTGGTTCTAGTTTCCGAATCTGCCGCTGACCACACCCATACCTTAACAAGTCCCGTAAGAACCCCAAGTGTGACGCACTGAAGCCCCTTGCCAAGCTTGTCTATTAGACAAAGAGCTGCAAAAAGAAGTCAAGGGCCCCTGTATTCATTTTTTAAACAGGAAGCCTCCGGTTTGTTTCGTTTCGCTTCGGATTCTTAAACTGGAATGATGTCGTTTCGGTTCCATTATCACAAAGAACCGGTTCGTTTCGGTTCCAACTGGGACCGGTTCGTTTCGACTCGCCAGGGGAACCGGTTCGGTTCGTTTCGGTTCAGATCTCTTTTTTCTGTGTGTTCAGAACCTGTTTGATTTTTCACGTGTTGCCTTCATAGCTGCATGTGGCAATGCCGATGCCTGTGGTTGAAGCAGGTTTTGTTTTTTGGTTGGCTGATGTAACGAACCGCCAGAAGTGCTGCTTGACCTCTCAGACAGAACCAGGCTATTTCCAAAGGGATTTTCAGTCTCCCAATTCGTTTTGAGCAGAAGTTAATTTTGCTTTCGGTATTCAATGATCTATGGGCTCGTCTTAAAAGGATTTAACATCTGGAAGGGCTGTGGGACAGATAGTCCGCAAGTTGCCTTTGGTAAGCGAAATTGAGCGAACATGCTTTTTGGCATGGCTTCCCAATGGCCTCAAGTTTCAAGCCGGTGCACCTAACTTTTCTGCAACGCGGCAGGATTGTTTTTTGGCCACGCCAACTGAGGTTTGGAGTTACTGGCCCAAACACCAAAGCATGAATGGGAGGAACCAAAGGCAAACGCAGATGTTTTCTGGAAAGGCATGATTCCCAAAGTCTTTTTCAGACGGACAGGAATCATTTTGGTAAGCTTCCAGACATGAAACGTTGTTAGGAAGTAGCAGTATGAAAATCAATTGTAGTATGTCAATGCTTTCCTCCATGTCAAAGGACCTCTCCATGATGCTTGCTAACAAACCATGATCCAAAAATCAAACATTCAAACCAATGAGTTGCCGAGTTCAATTCTTGGACGCCGTTCTTTCCCGTTCGGCTTCAAACCAATGCCAAACACGCAGATTGCTTGGTGCCAGCTGTAGCAGCATGACTCTGTTCAGAGTTGGTGCAGACAGGGCACCCAAAAAGTTTGCTGAGCCGGAGCAGAGAAGCATTGCTGTCCGGTTCGGTTTGTGGCCGATTTCGGTTCTGTTGGCGACGGTTCCAAGCGGTTCGTGTTTCATACCGGTCTTATGCAAACTGATTTCTTTCCAGTTCGGTTTGCGGTTCGCGGTTTGGTTCCTAGGGCATCCTGAAGAAATCCAAGCCCTTTTTGCGTCCGACTGGTAATCTTTTTTTGAAAAACCTCTTTGACTGTTTGAACTGAGGCATGCAGCTTGGAGTTGACGGTGTTTTTGTCCGGAGCTCATTTCGATAGTGGGTAGATTTAGATGATGATGATGATGATGATGATGCTGCTGCTGCTGCTGGTGCTGGTGCTGCTGCTGCTGCTGCTGCTGCTGGTGGTGGTGGTGGTGGTGGTGGTGGTGATATGATGAACATGACAATGACAATGGGTTTGACGATGTCAGCTTTAAGTGGTTTTCTTTATATCCTCACAGTTTTCATTTTTCTTTTGCGCTTGGTCTGAAAGCCAGCGCAGCCAAGCCATCCCCTTCTGTTCAGAGAAGGACAGGACAGGTCGACCGGCTAAGGCTCGTAATCACACTTTGCTTTGGAGTTACTCGGTCAGGTAGGCAGCGGCATTTTCAAGTCCTCAGATCCTGCCAAGCGAGCACGTGCTATTGTGAAGGCGGCCTTCCAAGATTGGAACAGATGTTTGCGCCACTACTCCTGCAGTACGTAGTGAGGAGTGTGATGCTTGAATAAGATGTCTCTACTCCAACTGAGCCCATAACTTTAGACCCAGGCAACGGCAACAGCGGCAACAGTCACGCATGTGAAGAAACATGAAGAAGCTGATATTTGGACAAGCTTTGGGAGCGCCTCGCAGGCGGTGACCCACTTCAAAGACCCCCAGGTTGGAGTCAATACCACATTCGGCACCATGGCAGCACTGTCGGCACCTTTGGAATTTCCGACTTTCACGAAGGTGATTGCTGAAGTGTCCGAAGACTTGGGAGAGGCCTTTGCTCGGACTCTTCTCTCTCTCTTCTGTCTGTGCAAGCATTATATAACTGTCCAATGTTCTCCTTGTCAGTGCTTCTTCATGCTTTTTCACCAATCAAGTTCCAGGCAATGACTGGCATCAACTGTGATGGTCTTGCAACTCGATTTGCGGACAGGGAAGGTCGGGCTGAATGCCAGCATGTGTACGCCGCTCTCTCTCTCTCTCTCCCCCTCTCTCTCTTCACACCACACACACACATGCACACACACACATATATATATATACATATTACAAAATGTACATATACATACACACTCTTACACACACACACACACTTGAGTCTGAGAACCCTCATCCGCAAGGTGGAAATATGCCTGCGGCAAAGAAGCCGAGAATGGAGTCTTATGCGGACCACAAGGGCCTTGCAGGCTAAGAAGATCTTGTACTTGAAGCAATTTGCTCGGTCGCTTGTTCATTTATTTTTGAGGCACAGCATTCTGATCAGCTCATGCTGTGATTTTTTCGATACCACCCTGGCCGGAGTGGATCGTCGCCATTCGTTGCCGTGCAAACCCACGGAAATCCCAACAATTCGATTTTGGTTTCACTGGCAGATCAGAGATGTCTCTGCAAAGATCCGGAGTCTCTGGAGGAGATTCTAGGATATCCAGAGCCACTTCAGCATTTTCAGCTTTTGTGCCAGGATGAGTGTGACCCAGCTCGGCTGTGCTCACCTATCCTTAAGCAGCATGCCAGAGCATGAGTGTTCGTTCGTTTTCTCCCCGGCATGAGCATACGTGAAGGGGACGCAAAAGCTCGCCTCAATTATGTCGCGCTGATTCTCTAGTCCGTGTTTCCAGAGGTGAATTCTGACAATTGCTCAGCACATTCAGAGATTTTGACAACGGTGGATGGTGCCCTTTGAGTAGAAGAACAACGCACTTAAAATCTTTGGGAAAAAGAAGTCTGCACAGATTGATGAATTAGTCAAGCGTTTTCAATTTTCAATTCTTGTGGCTGAATGTGCCAAGTACTGTAACAGTAGCATCCTCACCAGTGCATCAGCAACGCTTAAATTCATGGCATGGCGATGCCCATTAAAGGGTGCTATAGAGCTGTCGAAGCTGGCCAACCAGGTTGCTGGGAGCTCAGGGTGTGACTGATACTGATAGAGGACAGACATAGACAGGCCCAGGCAGATGAAGAGAGACAACAGACAGAAACGGGAGAGCAGAGGGAGAAAGCATATCTGAGCTAAAAACACGACATGTAGTGTCCTGTCTTTGAAGGTTGCAACCCCTGGCAGATAAATCGTGCAAATATGGAGGATGAACATCAAAAGACTCTATCAAACGCAGGAACAAAAGACAGGTCTATATAAAGGTCCTGAAAAAGCAGACAGAAAAGGACAACGCATAATGCTTGTGAGATACAGCTGCGAGAGCTCTGTTTGAAGCACAGCTCTCCTTGAGGCCCTGTTCTTTTGGCAGGTCTGAAAGAACCACTCTTGCTGCCTGGAGCCCTCAGGCAATGAAATGGGACAGGAGAGAAAGAAAGAACATTGAGCCGACAGAAGAGACGTCAGCGTGCGCGAGAGACACGTGGAGTTTGCTGATGAAGACTTTTGACAGGCAGAATCGCGCGTGATAGGAGAGTTTTGGCCTTTGCTCCATCTTTTTTCTTCTAAGCTACAGTTCTGATCTTTTTTTCACCTCGGCTCGGAGAAGCGTTTGACTTGCCTATTTTTTTCGTAGTCATGCTGATCAAGAGCGTGCATCCTGTTCGGCTCACCCGCAACCACCTACGTTCCAGTGCGACTCTCAGCTGGTGAAGCCTGAGCAGAGAGTGCATCTCTGGTAGTAGCTAGTAACTTACTGTAGTTGAGCTAAGTTAACTAAGTTGTTTGTTTCTTTTTCTTTTTGTCTAGCTTCTTACTTCTTTACCTCTTACGTACCTCTTACTTACTGAATACTTGTTAGCTTACTTGTTAGCTCTTACCCCTTCAAAACTTTGGAACACTTGTACAGAGCCTAGGAGGTGCCCAGCCTCTTCCTCACTAATCGAGTCTTGGCGAGTCCGTTTCTTTGCGTTTTGATTTAGTCACTCAATCCAGACTCAGCTGTTTTTGTTTGTATCATGGAAGATTTTCCTAATGAGGTACTCAACTCCATGCGACTAGCAGCGCTCTTGCTGGCTCTCACGAGAGCCTTTGAGCTGCCTCGGATTCACCCTGAAGCAACATCCTTGCTCAGCGATGGCAAGTGGTGGGCGCAGGTGAATCGGTTTGTTGCATGCCAGTGTTTTGGTTTCCAAGGCATTGCTGATAGAAGTGTGGAGTGTTGGTACGGTGATTCTTGCTTGCATGGCTTGCTCCACTTTGCTGCCAAGTGGAAGGTTGGGGACCATGTTGTACACACTCCGCACGCTTCAAGTGGCCTTAGCACCAACATCGGGAACTACTACTATGCGTACGGCAAGGAGCTGAGCCTGGCCAGAGCTTCTCTTGTGAGCAACCGCCAAAACCAGCGATGACCGGGTAGTACAGAACTGTAGTGAAATAGATTGAAATAGGAGGTTTGCTGGAAGCTGGAAAAGTGATAGCCCTCCCTGAAAAGCGATAAGTGATAACCGTGTCAATGCAGCTTTTGGGTAGGTTCAGCTATGTTGAAAGTGTGGATGAGGCCCGAAAAAGCGCTAGGCCCGTTCAAAAGCATGTAATATGTATATATATATATATAAGCTTCAAATATCATGTTCCCTTCGTTGACCTGCGGTTCTGACAGAAGCTCAGGCAACACCTTAACTTATCAAAGCAATACTTCTTATGTGATACCTCCGTATTGCTTCTGAATAATGTTGTACTTTGTACTGCTTACAAATGGACGCTGTCTAAGGTTCCCACAAAGCTCTCAATGACGAGCTGCGGGACAAGCGTGTAGGTGGTGCTGGCCGTGTTCATATTTTCCACCTGCCTGAGGAGCCCTGGCCAATGTCAGGTTTTTGCAATACCTGCAGGATCGATCTAGCCTGGAAAGTATGTATATATATATATATGCTATATGCATATTGACATTGACATGTATGTGTATAGAATGTAGAGCACCCTGACGCTGCCGACTCCCTTCTTTGCGGGGTCAGCCTGTCCACAACCTAGCCAAAAGCAACTATGCCAGAGACGAAGCCTACGCGCGTCCGTTAAGCCAAACAACATAGGCGTGTGCGTGTGTGCGTGTGTGTGTGTGTGCCCCTTGGAATCACAGGGATCCTGTAGGATTGATTTGCTTCGTGATGTTCTTTCAGCGCGGGGCAGTAGCCCACTCATGAGTCTACTGCCAACGAAGCTGCTCATGAGTTGGAGGATATCGGAGCTGATCACTCCGACGTACCTGCAATGTTTGTAATGTTCTCAAGCTGTGACTCTCATATCCTTCAAAGGGCTAGTGCGCGCGGCAGACAAGAGCGTACGATGTCATCTTGGCCCCTTCTCCTTTTGAAGACCTCCAGGTCCGGTGGTTCTTACTTGCGCTCTTAGGAAAGGGTAACCTAGGCTGGCGTGTGGCAAACCGCTTTCAGTTCAGGACGCATAATCATGAGTGGCTTCATGCCAGCCCAGGGTGACCCCGAGGAGTGGCCCCTGTGGACCCGTCGAACGGGGGTTTGTCGACCGTATCCCCTGCCCGGATACAAAGCAGCTCGCGGCGAGCGTAGGTGGCCTAGGCCAAAGTTATTCGCCAAGACTTGACGGACTATTGAATTCCAAGCTGGGCGC
The DNA here is from genome assembly GCA_963970005.1 of Durusdinium trenchii. Lineage (NCBI taxonomy): Eukaryota > Dinophyceae > Suessiales > Symbiodiniaceae > Durusdinium > Durusdinium trenchii. The sequence continues at coordinate 29,700 of CAXAMN010000081.1, forward strand.
CATTTTGGCATGCCTTTAGGTGACCACAGCCGCCATTTTGGCATGGCACAGGGTGACCAGAGCGGTCAGAGCATTTTCTAGGTTCGTTGGAACCTGCCGGGACGTTAGAGTGATGATTCCTCCCCCACCTTTCCCTGCTCCTCCCGCCATGGCTCAAGCGGTCCTTCATCGGGAAATTCTTCATGTACATGGATTGTTGGACCTCACCCTTGAGATTCACCGCTTCTCGTAGGATCTTTTTTCACCCAACCTCACCCTCGTCCGGAGCTTAATTGAAAAAGAACGCCTGACTCGGGGAGGCGTGTGTGTGTGTGTGTGTGCCCCTTGGAATCACAGGGATCCTGTAGGATTGTTTTGCTTCATAATGTTCTTTCAGCACGGGGCAGTAGCCCACTCATGAGCCTACTGCCAACGAAGCTGCTCATGAGTTGGGGAGGAGCTGATCACTCCGACGTACCTGCAATGTTTGTGATGTTCTCAAGCTGTGACTCTCATATCCTTTAAAGGGCTAGTGCGCGCGGCAGACAAGAGCGTACGACGTCATCTCGACCTGAGCGTCGTCCTTTGGAAGACCTCCAGGTCCGGTGGTTCTTACTTGCACTCTTAGGAAACGGTAGCCTAGGCCGGCGTGTGGCAAACCGCTTTCAGTTCAGTACGCGTAATCATAAGTGTGCAGCCCTTGGAGTCACAGGGATTCCCTCATATGTTTTCTTTCATCAGCAGGGGGCAGCAGGGAGTCCACAGTTCTGCTGCCAACGAAGACAGCTGTGGATAGTCCGTGAAGCAGATTGGGACGCCAATCTGTGTACCTTTCTCCTCTGCTGACTAGGCTCGGTTAGGTTCTCTCAGGTCGGCAGATGTGCACGAATGCTGTCATTTGTCGCCGCGTTTCGTTTTTTGGGAGGTGTTGAGAGTTTGAACACTTGACTGTAGCGCGCCTGAACCCACAGGCTTTTATACCTAGGTAGGCGCGTGGCATGTGGCATTCAGTTCAGGACGCTTTTCCATATAAGCGTGTCTCTCCTTAGGAGCCCGACGAGTGCCCCCTTGTGGAGCGGTCGAACGGGGTTTTTCCAACGTACCCCTGCCCGGATACAGAGCAGCTTGCAGCGAGCGTGGGAGGCTTACGCCAAAGTTATTTGCCAAGACCAGATGAATTATTGAAACCAAGTAGGCAGCTTTCAAGCATGCCATAAGGTGACCGCAGCGGGCTGAGCAGCCAGCCATTTTGGCAAGGCGCAAGGTGTTTTTTGTATGGCCCATTGGGACTTGTCTCCACTTTAGGCGCACACACACAGCGTGTACACTTGCAGGCCTCCCTGCGTCTTTCAAATGAGGTTTGGTTTCATCTTGCTCCTGTCCCCTCCATTTGGTTCCCCCTTCACCCCCTCCCCTCACACACCTCTTCTTTCCTCTTGTCTTTCATGTCTCCTGCCTTCATGTCTTGGCGCCTCATCCCTTACTTCTTTTGCGCGGACATTCGTCCAGCCCTTAGTTTGTACGCGCGCATTTACATCTACTCCAAACCCAGGTTTCAGGTTGCTCAGGTTTGACAATGAGGCGGGGTTCATTGTTTGTCCCTGTGCGCGTGGTTCCTCTTCATCGCAACCGCGTGCGCTTTTGTCCTGTCTTGCCCGTTTTCATGTCTTCATCTTGTTGTCCTTGCTGCGCGCACACATGCACATCAGCCCTCGCCTTAGTTCTTCTCGCCTCCCCTTGTGGGAGGCGTGTGTGTGTAACCCTTGGAGTCACAGGGATTCCCTTATATGTTTTTCTTTCATCAGCAAGGGGCAACAGTCCACAGTTCTGCTGCCAACGAAGACAGCTGTGGATACTCCGTGAAGCAGATTGGGACGCCAATCTGTGTACCTGCAATTTCACTAGTGTGATGTTCGGTAATCACTTTCTCCTCTAGCTGACCAGGCTCGGTTAGGTTTCTCTCAGGTCGGCAGATGTGCGCGAATGCTGTCATCTTGTCGCGGCGTTTCGTTTTTTCGGAATTTGGAGACCTTGGGGGGTTGAGAGTTTGAACACTTTCTTGACTGTAATGTACCTGAACCCACGGGCGTTCATACCTGGGTGGGCGCGTGGCATGTGGCGTTCAGTTCAGTACGCATTTCCGTAAGTGTGTGTGAAGCCCTTGGAGTCACAGGGAACCCTTTTATTTTTAGTGTTTGAGAAGGGGAGTTGGATGTTCATCCACATACGCCATCCCTCTCACCATTGGTGGATGGCCAATGACGAGGCCAATGGTTCCGCCCTGTCGTCGCTTCGTTTTGGCCTCCTAACGGCTAGAGATGATCAGGCCCCTTACACGCCTTCTCAGGAATTTGGGTACCTAGGTTGCCGTGTGGCGAGCGGCGTTCAATTCAGTACGCGTTTCCTAAGTGTGTGTTTGTGTGTGTGAGTCTGACCAGCAATGAGGTTTTATTTGTTAACATATTTTTTTGGCAAACACGGGCTTGGGGCTTTCTAATTTTGAGACACGACCATATCCAATTTACCTAGAGTGTTGTCAAAACTCGTTTTGGAAACTGCGTTGCCCTGCCACTGGTTAGAGAGGTGTGAGGGGTGCGCATCAGTTTTAAAGCTGGCATGCAATTAGCCACAAGATGAGGGTTGATGTCCAAAAGGGTTCCATACGTTTTAGTATACCGACATGACACACGATTGATTTGGTAGTGTGTGCCTTTGTTGTCAGGGAAAAGAGTCGCTGGCCACAACCTTGCCAAAAGTTGCAGGGCGCCGTGATTCACTGAGTTCATTGGCAGCTTGGCCGCAAAAGGCCAACTAAGGTATATAACTAGTAAGGTAACTCTGGTAGCCGGGGCCAGTAGTTAGCCAGGTTAGTAGCCGGGCTATCAAGGAAGTTAGGTGGCGCTAGCCGGCTAGTTGCCGGGACGCAGAAGGACCTGGGTTTTTCACGGGCACTTCTTCCACTTCCCTATTATTACATACTTGCCATTAAGGCAGAAGGCAAGTCGCAGTCATTTGAAAGAGGGTGTTCGTATTGTTCAGCGTGTGACATACTGTCCACTGGTCGCAATAGCTTTGCTGCGTTGCGAGTAAAGAAACATGCTAAGTTTTCGTGACGACAATCACAATAATCATGACTGCCATGCCTTGCTGACATGATGGAACCTGGTCACGGTCACGACAGTTTTTGTGGTGGTTAGTTGACATTTTGTTTCTCATGCGGCAAATCGAAAAGATGCTTTACTGAGGTACAATTGAATCACAAGGATGTCGGCTGCTAAGAGACTCTGCCAGCGGGGACAGATCTAGCGAACCTTCTGAGCAAGTTGAGCTTGTCGCGCAGAAGCCCAAGTAGAACTATCGTTGCATTCCTGCTGTTTGTACTGTTCCCCTAGGTCCTTTCAGACGCGAAGCTCTTTCCGAAGCGTGGCAGCTATGGAGGGAGTTGGCATTTCCAGGTTTCCAAAGAGCGATTATTGCAATCAAGCACCCAGCAAGTCTCAGGAATGTTTAGTGCGTTGATACAATGGTTCTGGAAGACAGTTTCAATATGTTTCAATCAAATGTTCGCAAGCATCGAGCACAGGTTTGCAAACAAGGTCCGAGGATTCTGTAGGCAGCACGGGTTTACCAGCAACGACCCCGCTGAATGCGTAGAAGTTGCAGCTGTGATAGGTGGGATGTTGCCCAGAGTTGCTAGGTCTTTGGACTTCAAGGAGCTCGTCTGTACCCGATGTACTCGTTTGTACCTGTGTGGAAGTGGCGCACTGTAGAACGGATGTATGGCTCTCAACCCTCCATCCAAGGGACTTTGAGCTGCCAAAGGACTTGAGCTGCGTGCAAAGCTATAAAGCTCTGCGAGAAGAACTCTGTGTTGTTTGTGCTTCATGCTTTGGTGAAGTAGCACAATTTGAAGCGAGTTCTTTGCATCGAGACACCCAGTTGAAGAGAAAAGCAATTGGTTACTCCGAACTCCACACCAAGTTACCATTGAAACGGGCTGTTCGCAAAGCCCCCAATGTACTGATCCCTGTTGTCCGTCGATTAAACGAACTCCATGCTTGCAGGTCAAGACTGGGTTCCCCAATTCATTGCTGTTTGGCCATCTCGGTGATCTTATTCGTTAGGGCAAGAAGTGATAGGGTCTTGCTTTTGGCAGCAACGCTGAGAATGCTAAACCAAAGCATGCATTGAGGAAATCTAGGCTTGAGAAACTTGTGGCCAAATGCTGTCAAGCATCCTTCACGTTTGATCATTTTCGCAAACAAGTGCTAACTCCAAGGATTCTGATGAAAGAAAGGTTCGGTGGGCTTGCTCGCTCAAATTGATAGGACTACTCGTCTGGCCTCAGTGAAGCTGGGGAGCGGCTGGAGAAGAAGGCGCGGCACATACAAAACCAGCGACGAAGCATTATCGGAAGATCATCATGACTCATGACAGACAATTGAACAAAAGTGTTTGTTTCATTATATAATCATTTTGGCTTCATTTCGGACGAAGGAAGCGTTTCCAACGTGTTTCCATGCGCCCGCTCAGTCTTGGAGGTCGTAGACTCTATCACCAGTGACTCCATGATGCAGCAGCTGACGGACTTCAGCTGCATTGTTGCATTTGTCACTTTTCAAGCTTTCCAGCATACTTTCTGCAACCTTTAAAGAAAAGAGTGTTGCAACTAGAGTTTAAAAAAATAACATGCGGCTTGGATATATGAACCCGGATCAGTTAAAAGAAAAGGCAAAGTCACATATGAAGTTTATCACTTCCAGGTAAACTGCAGGGCTACTGACGTACTGTACACAGTGCACGTACATCTACTGAAGCCAACATCTTCAATTCAAGCCTCTTTCATTTCGCTTGACATTTGTGCTTTGCGCTCTTTCGATGGTTTACCTCAACACACTGATCTCATGGCCTGAGAGGAGTTGGTGCAGCTTGGAGATGGTACTCAGCAGACCAGGCACGCTTGCTGCTGTCAGCAGACACGCATGTGGCCCCATGGATCTTGATATTTTTTCTGGATCAACAAAGTCAAACAGACGCCAGTTGATGCTTTCCGAACTTGCGAATTCATGCATGCTGCTTCAATGTTTCCCGCAGGAGTTATAGCAATCCTGTAGCCACTGCAAATTCGGTGCGATACTTGCAGAAAAAGTTCAAGGAGCTTTGTATTGATACAAGCTTCTGGCAGCATTTCATGCTATAACATTATACACAGCATTTTCAATATAGGCCATGGCTCTCTGCAGGACATGGGCTACCAAACGTGCAAGGAATCGTTCAGCGACCAGAACGACGTGGTAGCTTTCTTACCTGCAGCTTGGCTGCAACAGTGATTTAAAGCGGTTTCGGTTTCCTGGCAGGTATGCAGGCTCGCAAGAGACAGCTTTTGGTACTTTGACAGAGCCAAGAATCAATTGGAGTTTGGAGAGAGAGAGAGAGAGGGGATGCGAAGCACGACAGCCAGGGCAGCGAAAGTGGCAGTGTCACCATCGGCGGACATTATGATTCCAGACCCTTCGAGGCTAGGCCAATTTAGCTGGGTGTGTGATTGCCATGGTAGCAAATGGAAGCCACACACGGAACGACCTGCCTAAGCTGTCTCACATGCACAAAAGATGCCTCACAGGAGCCTATCAGGACAAACCTAGACAACTTTTTGAAACATATTCTTAGTAATTGTTTTCGAGTGTACTGTACTCTTAAATGAGGAGATGCCAAAAACATTGTGCACCCTTTCCAGTGGTTGATAATTCAAGTTGTCCATGTTAGTGTTAGTAGCGTTTTTAAGGCGGCACGCAAGAGAATCCAGCAAATGCCCAGGTAGCGCAAGGAAAACCGCTAGGTTTCCGGCAGGGTTCAACAGATACAGTTGATGAAACACACTTTGCGTGTTCGCTAGTAGTTTGGTTCTCATTCAGGGGACGAGCAGTGGACAGACACAAAAGAGCGAAAAAAGCGCAACCTCACACTGAACTCAGCAGAGCCCGCTCCGTCTCCTGGCCGAAAGCCTGAAGTCCCAGAGATCCTCGCTAATCCTGGCTGAAAGCATGCTTAGATCTGAGAAGAACTTGTTCTTGCTTCACCGATGTCTTGCTCAAAGCGCTTGTGCTTGTTTGAGATTTGTTCAATTTTCCTAACCTTTCACCTTTTGTGCTGAGATTGTTGCGAAAGCGTTAAGCTGTCATCGAAAAAGAAGGTGTGTGTTTACCAAAGTGTGAAGCTGTCGTCGAAAATGAGGGTGCATGCTGCCAAAGTGTGAACAGACATGAGGGCTGAAATTGCCAAAGTGTCCAAAGACTTCAAAGTCTGAAAATTAAGGTTGAGATGGCCAAGTTGTGTGCAACATGATCCCGCTGCTCACAGGGATCCGCAAACTGTTGGAGTGCAGAGCCATGACCTTTATATAGATATGTCCAAGTCAAGGAGGGGCCCGTGGACAGGTTGATGAGATCACCTCCGAAGGGTTGAGCGAAGGCTGTGGCCATTTCCTTCTTGATGACAAGCATGCTGGTACCCATTGTGATGCGCGAAGGGGCCGCGCACCAACCAGGGCAATACCACACACGGACACACGGCACTTCTCTGCAAAGATATCATGCGGCGTGCGGATGGCGGAAAATCGCCTCAGGTCATTCCACATCTAGCTGCCACATGCCAACTCAGATCATACAAGTATGGCCCACCTCTCCATGCGCTCGAAAACTGACATTTGCTAATGGGTGCTAATGGTGCGCGGTTGGCAAACATAGCCTGGATTTGTATTGGGCGCGACGCAGCGAAATTTACATGTTTGGTGAGGCCCATTTCTCATTCTTTTTTGGCATTTTAGCCTTTCGTTGTGACGATTTGTTGTGGTACCTGAGGACATCAGAGGGTTTCCAGAAGAAGACCGGAGCGCACGATCACGGGCAGGCTGGCTTTACTCTACGAAATCACCAAGCGGGCGACGAACAATCCACTCGAACAACGCAAAGCGCCGTTTTGGGAGCCAAGCGGAGCAAATTCCGCAGGCAACCGCAAAACATCCATTGCAACTTCAAAGGAAACATTGAAAGTAGCGTTGCCTCCAACAGAGTTGGCGGTTCTTTGGAGACCCCACGCGTGCAGCGGCCTTGTGGGAACATCAGGTTTGTCTGCGCGCCGCAAAGGAGAGACCAGCCAGAAGATTCCCAAAAGGTGGCGAGGCCGTCAAGGATTGCTGGGCGCTGCCCTCGTGTGGATCTTTTCGCGAGAGCGGAAGATTGGTTTAGCCGCAGGACTACAAGCTTCTGCGTGCCCTATGCTGCGTGATCTCCTCAATGATTTCTGGCACGTTTTCTTTGCTGGAGACCAGAATTAGGGTGATCGAAGGACTACAAGTGTTGAGAGACAACGCTGTACGACTTGCTTTGCAAGTTCACCTACAACAGCGCGTGGCAGCTGCTGCAAATGATGATGCAGCCTCGCAATGCCAAGAGATGCAACATGGCCAACGCGTTGTGCCATCCATCCATCCATCCACCCACTCATGCATCCATCCTTATCCAAGCTTTAAGTTCAGCCACTCACCCCTGTATCCACCCACATCCATCTTCCCGTCTTGAAACGTCCATTGCCTACCAAGAGGCAGTGCGGGTGTCATGTTGCCTGGTTACCGTTGTTTTCACTGTAGACTTGACTGGTTCGTTGCTGCTTTCGACACGTCAGGGACTAGCCCCTGGTGCTGTGGACAATGGGAGTGGAGCTTCTGCAGTGCCTCAGCATGAACTGTTTCACATCTAACCGCTGGTCCTCTACCCAGGGCAGTCACATTTGTTGTTCCGATGCTTGAGGTTGTTTGGCTTGCCCCTCAATAAATCTGGATTCCTCCTTCCAATTCCTTGGCTCAGTGCTTTGTGTAAGCTGTCTGTATTAGCAGCAAGAATCGACCTGCGCTGCTGAGGTGCTCGCCATTGCCAAGGCAATAGCAGATGCTGGCGTCAGCCTGGCCCAAATTGCAGCTTCATTACCAGTTCTCAACTCTGTCATGTGTGCAGGTTTCTTGGCTAATGGACGTTGCAGTTTAGTTTTGAGACTGTTCCGTAAGTGGCTCAGCCTTTGTGATTTCCATACTCCAGCAGTTTGGCTCAGCAGGGAGGTCGACATGAAGAGCCAAGAAAAATAATGCAAATTTTTGTTTCCCGAGTATATTTATTATGGGCAGACTGTTTTGGCAGAGCAGTGTTTTGCAAGACGTGTTGACAAACGCTAGGAATCAAGAGCTTTGGGAGATTCGTTTCAGGAATATATATACTGTATATATATATATAGGCAATCACAACTCTTTTGCATGTCAGCTCCAGCAAAGGAAGCAGAAGGTGCAATGCATGGTAACTATTCTCCAAAACAGATTTGCGACCTTTGTGTTTTGCAAACTTTCAAATCTATCTTGTTGATAGCCTGCTTTCAGGATGTCCCTCCGTGAGCGTGCAGAGCAGTTTTGCAAAAAGACTGGGAGGAAGCGCTGTGTCCAGCTTCCAGAGGACACCAAAAACAGCGTTGTCGAGAACTTGGTTTTGTCAATTTTTGTTCCAACGGTGCTCTCTCGTCACGCATTCTCACAAACAGCTTTTTACAGTGCGCCCTTCCAAACCAAGGTTTTGAGCCGATTTTGCAAGTATCAACAACTATATATATATATGTTAATATTCAGTTTAATATGCATAATTCATAGTATTCATCTCGTTCGCAGGGTTTTTTAATTCACAAGGAACAACAACTTGAGTCGCAACCCTTCCAAGATTCCAGGAGGGTCTACTGTGTCCCTGACAGAGGGACTCAGACAAGCATGCAGGACCCCAACATCAAAATACAAAGAGACGTCTATCTATATACAGTATGTATGTATATATATACACATACACATGTATTTTATAGTATTGTTCAGAACACATTCTCTCTTTGCAAAGGGTCCTTGAAAAGGATCAAAAGGATCTCAAGAACACATCAAACCAAATATTTGTGCGATTCCATTGTTCATTAATGGAATTGCTGCAGCAAACTGTGTTTGCTGTGCAAGTCCTGGTCCTAGAAGTGTTCCCAAGTGTTCAAACTAGACCAAACCATGCGGCAAGTGATTTGTTTGCTTGAAATTTGGTCTTTGTTTGTTCCTTCATCACTAGCAACAAACCTTGTCTTCCATGTAGTCTTCCCAATACCTTCTTGTGAAGGCTGCTAGTCAGGATCAAATCAGAAGCCTGGTGTTTACAGGGTCATTAACATCCATCCATACTGTACCACTTCATTTTCATCATGGCCTACCACAAACGTCCGAAATTCCTTCGAATCCTGGACCATGAAAGAGATTTCCATCCCTGCCCTTCGTTATGTCATTCTCATTGTGAAGCAAGTTGCTAATCTGGTTGGTCCTTTGTTTGATGAACCCTTCACAGCAGGCCTTTCATTTAACTTTGTGCATGTTGCCAATTTCTTTGATCTGTGCGTTTGCTTGTCAGGAAGCATTGAGCTGGGATGAGAGAGAGTGTGAGTTGTGGTTTTACACCGATGGTACCTTGACCGCACAAACGTGTGCGGTTGTGGTTTTGCACTGGAAGAGCCTTGCAACTTTGGACTCTTCCAATTCGCCTCAAGGCGAATTTCATCCGCGAGAGGCACCAGCAAGCAACTGGCACTTCCTTGGAGCAAAGGCTGGGCTCTATGTGAAAGCTTGTGCTGTGGTGACTTAGTCTCACATCTGGCTTCAAGGAGAGTCATGCAGGCAGAATTTCTGTGATCACAGTGACAACTGGGGATGCTTGAATGATGAGGAGCAAGCTTTGTAGCTGGGTAGGTTGCATCAACATCCCTGGCTGCAACTTATATAGACGATTGAAGAACCTTCCGCTTCAAGCAAGCATTCTCAACTCAGCCAAGGACCGACACCGATTTCACGAACTACTGTTTTGGAACTTTCAGTGCCAAGCATGGGACGACAAGGCCCGTGTTGCGAAATCCTGATAACACAATTGCAGTCATGTCGTCAAGTAGAGCAAATGCAGTGCAGGAGCTTATCGTCATTGAGACCTACGAGGATGAGCCCAGCTCTTTCTTGTCGGGAAAGGCTGCATGGAACAACAACATGAAGGTCATCAGCTGCTCAGCAGCAGACTGGCGCATCACGAGGCTCTTCAGGCTGATCAGCAGGTTCTGAAGTTTCAGATTGTCAGGCCTGCAGAGATTACCAGGTGATGACCTGTCCATTGGTGTGAAGAGGCGTGGTTGTACGTCTTGAGTTAGCGAGGACATTATACTCCTTGCACCTCCAAGATAACTCAAAACCTGTCTTTGCTCACGCCGCCAACAGCGGACCCGTGAAATTCAAGCATTTTTCACCCGAGTATGCTGTTATGAACCTGTTGACTAATATGTTTGGTTCGGGGGCTGTTGGAGGGGTTGGGGGGCAGCAACGTTCATTGGCGCTTCTTACACTTTTCACTTCTTGATCATGTATGGAAATGTCTGAACTTGCTACAACAGATCAATCCAATCAATACCAGCATTATAGCATTTTTATAGCGATCTAGTGAGGCCTTCAAGTAGAATTTCAGACATTCTCGAAGCCGATGCCAGTGGTCCGGAATTTGAGGATCCTACAGCCCCTTAAGTCAGTTTGGAAGATTGATTGATTGCTATTATGGTCGAAGATCGAGCTTTCAAGATCTGAGTTGGTTGTCTAGAGACTCTCGTAACACTTTGAATGTTGCGCTTTTTACTTCTGTATTGTTGGGCTGCTTCGGCTATCAATTTGATGCGCCGGCCATGAGTGCCTTAACGCACAGCCTGCCATTTTCTAGCTTTAATTCTTTTGCTTCGACACGGTCCCCCTTCCCCTTTGTTGCATCCTTTTTGGGCCACGCTCTTTGATGGCTCCAGAGTTTGGCGGCAGCATCCAGGAGCAAGGACGCTACTAGTATCTCCTGGCCTTACTACTAGGAGCAAGGAACGCTACAGGATGCTCCTAGTAGCTCCTGGCCTTACTACTAAAAACAAGGACGCTACTAGGGGCTCCTGGCATCGCTACTAGTTCTCAGAAGTGAAGCACGTGCGCGTGGAGTTTGTTCGCAAGTCAAGCAGTCGAGCCCTGAAAGATGCTGGAGAGCAGGGGCTGGATCGCAAATGGGGTTTGCTGAAAGGCGTTCAAGGACTCGAGCACTCGTAATGCGAAAAACAAGGTGTGCAGCGCTGCGCAGCTAGGTCTTACGCATATGTGCACCGAAGCAATGTGGGCCGGCCAGAAGAGGCGAGAAACAGCTGGGCCGCCAGAGGCGTAAATGACACATGGCACGAACAACCGCATCACCGGATGTACTTCGAACAATCAGTAATCTAGTGCAGGCCAACTCGAGTTTGTCGAAGCGGATGCTCCGCAAAACGTATGGCTTTTGCTGAAATTCCTGCACGCCCTGTAAAACGCAGTGCATCGTGCGTGTAGCCAAACACACAGAACATGCTACTGGTTTCATCGAAACACATACGTTGAAAAACGTACATGTAATATCATATAATCTATATTTAACGGGTGTAAGAACAGCAGCACCTTGTTTTTCTTACGGTTGCTTTTCAGGTTTCATGTTGCAGTGAAATGTGCAGTCCCTGCGAATTCTTTCTTTCGAAGCATGCAAGCCCTTTGAGGAACATTGGCGTCCACGCAGCAAGCGGTGATCTCATAGCTCACTTTGACGATGACGATCTTTATGCCCCAGGCGGGGCAAGCAGAGACTTGTTTGATTAGGCAAATCTGGGCTCGCGTGTAGAGAACGTTTGTTCGACTTGCAAGCCCACACATTTGCCATAACTTTTCTATGTACAATGCACACATGTCATGTGCGCTTTTGAAAATGCCCAAGCTTCAACTTACTGTAACCGCAAGAAGCGACTCAGTTTGCTAAGCAGCTTTCATCTTTTCCATGGGGCTGGAGCTAGAATCAGGACAATTCTGTGCAATGCAGCGTTCAAACCGCGTCATTTCATTTCATTCATTGACATCCTTCCTTTCCTGGAGGATACTTGGCGTTTATGTCGACCAGGCGCTTGACGTGTTTCAACACCAGTCCGACAGAACCTCTTTATGCTTGAGGATGAGCCACTTTGATGGTGCTGCAGCTTTGAAACTTTCAAGCTGGTATGTGGGCAACGCAGAGGCCGGACTGTTTCCGTGCAGCCATCCAACAGCCAATCTGAATCCACACCCCTAGAAACGCTTGCCAAAAGTAATTCACACATTCGGGAAATTAGTACGACTGCCACATGCCACACGGCAGCCTAGCTGAAAAAGTTGCCTCAATAAATGAGGGAGATCCAGGTAGTATGTACGACGGTCTAACCATACTTAGAAACTTCCGGACCAAAGTACATAAGAAACCAATGCCAAAAGGCACCCAGTGATTCCATGGGGCACACACACATGCACACGCTTGAGATTGGGTACCTGCGAATGCCTAGCAGGGCCCTAAGGATACAATGCGTGAGGAAAAGCAGGTAACACAAAGTAGAACGTGTGAAATGCAGCGGTGTTCCAACGTCCAGAAACACAAATTCCAACCTTCCAAGTTCCACGAAGTGTGGTGAATGTGCGACTGTAGACCTACCTCCACCTAACTAGCCTGAACTCTAGAGTGGAATGTAACTATTCAACGCCATAACCAAGCAGGTATGTCGATCCAGGGGCCTGGATCGGTTTCACAGATGCAACACCGGCCTCCTCGTTAGTGCCAGCCCAATAGCGGCCTATGAATCCAAGGCATGCACGCGGATGTGACTTGCAAGATTAAGATAAAGGCAGCCGTGCAGCACAAGTGCTCTAGTGCGGTTCAATGGTCCGCCCCTGAGGTGGGTGCCTTTGGCTATTGTGATGCAGCACGACTGGGGCGAAGACGCTGGAGACTCGTGAGCAACGAAAACTTTCAAAGCAAGTGGAGGAAACTGATGCGAGGTCATATGAGCAGGAAGACACCTGAAGTGAAAGTTGGATTATATTCGCTGGGGCCTTGGCTATGTGCTGTCGTCCGATTCACCGTCTTTGAATCCTTCCTTACTGACCCCTGCCAAGGTTTGGATTTACTTTGTTATACCACAGGCAGGTGGCATTGAAGCTGCCTTTCGCCGATAAAAATCTCGGTGAAGACTACGACTGGTGTGTAGAACTAATTGACTCTTGACTAATCTTAAGCCAGGGTGGGCAAGTTTCAAATTGTGTTTTGGCCTTTATTCAGCGAACTGACTCTAAGAAACACTCAATCGAGTGTCTACTGCTTTGCATTCCTCAAAAAAACACTGATGGATGCCAAGATTCGAACAAGCCAGGGTCGAAGCTCCGCCCAAACCCACTTATTGCAATCGGAAGTCATTGGACAGCCTTAATGACTGACAGCAAATCAAATCAATCCTGGGTCCAGAAAAACTTTTTTGTTCCTCGATTTCGCTTTGTTTTTTTGCTTCCTGATAGACCTACTGCACAACAGCAGATGATGACACACAGCACAAATATGTGGGGAGTGAAGAACACTATTGGACCATTGACTTCATCAAAACAATATGGCTTTGATGCGAAAGGGTCCTACCCACCGAAAGTGTTCATGACCACAGAGTATGTAAAAGTAGAGAATAGGCATCAGCGCTTGTAAAGGAGTTTGGAATCGCTGATGCACTGGCGATGGAAGCAATGGGTTTCATCGGCAATTTCTCTCCAGCTCATCTGGCACAAATGTCAAGCACTTGCCCCAGTAATCTCAAACCTCTTGGCCATGCAGAAGCAGCAAGGGAAACACCTTGAGCTCCCCGAACGGCCAAGGAGGGTGTAAAACCAAAGGTGGCCGGACTCGTCTTTGAAGCTTCAGGTTCACGGACTGTCGACAGAATAAGTCGTGCATGACCTATGAAACATGACCTATGAAACATACCTCCACATTGTAAGGCAACGAGTTTCGTGCCCATATTCAAATTTGTCGCATCAAGCAGGTAGGTGGTGCAGGACTTTAGCCACTTTAGCCAATGGAACCGTTGCAGGTTTTTTGAATGCTGCATGCTCCAATCTTGAACTAAGAGTGCAGCGGTACAAGATAGGTCTTCGGCAAAAAGGATGAAGGGAGGAGGAGCAGGAGGAGCAGGAGGAGCAGGAGGGGCAGGAGGGGAGGAGCAGCAGCAGTAGCAGCATTGATTTCAGCATGTCAGTCTTGCAAAGGGACATGGCGAGGAACTTCAGAGGGAAACAAATGGGCCAACAATAAAACACATGTAGACGAAGCGAGCTATTTCTTAACGACTTAATGAGGTTGCTTACACAACATTTTGTCAGGGTTTGCAGCGGGTTTGGATGCTTGTGCATCATATGCCCTCTCATAAGGAGAAACTTGGCCAGCGCAGCTTGGCTTTGATGTAACTTGCCTGCAATCGATATCTCTCAAGAAGGCCTTAGCTGTTTTGATGCAGGAATGCAGAGCAAATGACATCCATCTATCTACCTATCCATCCGTCCATCCGTCCATCCGTCCATCCATCGATCGATCGATCGATCTATCTGTCTATCTCTCTATCTATCTATTTGCATACATATGATTTGGCTGCTTAGTCGTCGCAATTGACCCTGACCCAAACACGATTCCGTCGCTGAATGTCGCTGAGAACAGGCCGGATGAGTTTGGAGTTTGCCTACATGTCCAGTTGCTTGTCTGGAAATCTTAGGAATGAATCATCAAGAAGATGCAAGAAACAGTCACCCACCACGAGGGACTGTCAGGTCCACCTTTCTTTTTGCGAGGCATGGCGACAATGTTTCTGATATTGACCCGTTTGTGTACACAGATGTGCCACTGAAAGAGATCCGCAGTCTGAAGGTGGTCGATCCTTGGGCTGCATAGACTTGCAAATCTTGTGTTTTTTGATTAGTAGGAGCTTCTTGCTCCTAGTAGTAATAGTAAGGCCAGGAGCCCCTAGTAGCGTCCTTGTTACTAGTAGCGATGCCCTTTATTACTAGTAGCGATGAATTCCAATCAAGCGCTGATCATCATGCTTGGTCCCCTTCCGCCTCCGGGCCGCCGGGTAGTGTTGGATTTCAGGACTCACCTGGCTTTCCTTCCTTCATCAAGCTGGCAGAATTGGTCGCCAGGGTCGAAGAAGCGCGCCATCAAGGCAGATTTTCTTCAAGCCTGCTGCTTTGGGAACCCGCAAGGTCATACTCAAATAGAGGCAGTATTTCTCAGATTCAGTTTTTTGAATATTCACACATGGAAGCCGCCCGCACAGAGTAAAGGGAAAACACACACACACAATGACATCTACCATGCATGCATACATGCATGCGGACAGACATCCAGACATACATGGGAACAGTGTGTCATTAGCAACTTGTGCTCTCGGAACCGGAAGGAACCGTGAACCGGGGTCAAGCCTGAAGAAGCGTTCGCACTTTCCCTGCGTACCTCCCCTGCAACAATCGTTTGAGAGACATGGCTGAAATGTTGGAAGGCGTGTATTATCAGGGGTGGAACTCCAGGACCAGGTCTAGAACAAACCTTCCTTGCGACTCTCTGAGCTACAGCACAGCAGTATGAGCAAACAACATCTAGCGGCTCTAGCGGCGTGTTGTTGTAACACCAACCAAGTGCACCAGGATGGCAGCGCTGAGTGCCCCCGACTCCGGAAACACCGAGGCGCTACCGATTGTTTCCCCACACAAGACCTCTCCACCAAGACCGCGCGCACGATATCAATCTCCTCTTTCCTGGAGAAGAAATTTTTGTCAGGCAGCATACCCAAAGAAACATACGACCGCGATGTCGATAATGCGATCTCCCCCGGCCGGCATAGCCGGCACCGCGATTGTTCGGCTCCATTTTAACCAATCTTCATTATCCCGGCAAGAGACCGTCTATAAGCGGATCTAGACGCATTGGGGTCCAGAGAGGTGATGGTGGTGAGTGAGTGAGGGAGTGAGTGAGTGAATGAGTGAGTGAGTGAGTGTGACAGTGAGTGTGACAGTGAGTGTGACTGTGAGTGTGACTGTGAGTGTGACTGTGAGTGTGAGTGAGAGAGAGCAAGAGTGAGTGGGTGAGTGAGAGTGGGTGAGAGTGAGAGTGAGAGTGAGAGGGAGAGTGTGGGTGAGAGTGAGAGTGAGAGGGAGTGTGAGTGAGAGTGGGAGAGTGAGTGAGTGTGGGTGTGAGTGCGAGTGTGAGTGAGAGTCAGAGTGACTGTGAGTGAGAGTGAGTGAGAGTTGAGAGTGAAGGTGGGTGTGAGTGAGCATCTGAGACCACGAAGTGCTGCGCCTGCCACGAAATGTGCACTTCGAGGTTCACAAAGCGTTGCACCTGCCACGAAATCTGCAGTTCGAGGTTCACAAAGTGTTGTGCCTGCCACGAAATCTGCACTGCGAGGTTCGCAAAGTGCTGTGTCCGCCACGAAATCTGCACGTCGAGGTTCACAAAGTGCTGTGCCTGTCACGAAAAACGTCGACTTTGGACCACCAAAACACGAAGTTTCCCCTTGCGCCTGCCACGCAATCTAAGCATATACTACTACCGTAAAAACCCCTAACTGTGTCCACACTGTTCGGGGAAAAATTCATTGTAAAGCATTAAAGCGCAGCACTTCCTATCCGAAAATGTCCCCACCCCCCCTAGTTAACGCTAGACTAATCCTCCAGAACATTCCTCCGGTTTACGCGATACCACCACAACGCCTCGGCACCTTCGGTGCGGGCGGATTTGCCTTTGCGCTTGTCAACTGCATACATACAATAGTTTGCGCAGGAAACATTTTGCCCCCCAAACTTGCCAAAGAAGCTCGAGACGCTGGCATCATCAGTGATGCCCCCTGGCTCAGAACAACGAGAACATTTTGTTTCAACGTTCGGAAAAGCAGCGTCAAGTGCTCAATACATGGTGAAAGAAAACAGGCATTAATCGAACATGCAATTTGTTTTTCATGATCCAATTTTGAGCTGCGAGGAAGATGCAGGAATTGCCTGAAGCACAACCGATGCTGCTCGTGCCGTCTTCCTTCTACTGACGCCTATGACTGAATCCCGCTGTTTTGTGCGGGGCAAAAGTGCTTGTTGTTGTTATTGTTTGTCTGGTAAGACCTGCCACCTTCATCTCTTTGGCTTTTGGATAAGCCGGAGCCGAAAGCATATGATTGGCATGCTAGTCACCGGCGACTGCATTCTAGCCTTTGAATTGACTAGCCAGGTGAAACCAAAAAAGACCTTGGTTTTTGCATGCTTTGCTGCAGAAGAGCCGGGCCTTAGGGGATCAGAGGAGCTGTTTTTTTTCTCAAATATTTTAACAGCAGATGAACACCCGCATATATATATATATATATATTACCACATGATATTCTGAATTCTGAGCACTGTCAGGAGCTTGCCACGCGCCTAAGCGGACTTGGAAGCTCCACTTCGCCGCAGGCCTCTCCTGTAGCACTCAGTGTAACTAAGTGCATTGATCGGAGCTGGGTTTCCTTGGCCAGGATGGTGAAAAGGGTGCTGCAAGGATCATGTCAAGGCACAAAAACACAGTTGCACCAACCAATGTTTATGTTTCAGTCCTGAGCAATTGTAGACTGCAAGGCTGTGTGGCCAAGATGATAGTTCCTCCTCGATTTTGCAGGCAGACATAGGATATCCAGTCGTTCTTGTGTGGATCAGTTCACCATTTCTGCTGGGGGGCTTCATGCCCTTGATTTGTATGCGTGGCAGACCTTCAGGCGAATTCACTTATGCAAAGATTGCGGAGACAGGATAGTGAACACAAGGCGATAACCCTGCATTTCCGCCGGACAGCTCACGTGCAAGCACGTAGAATGAGCATGTAGTCATATAGTGACTAGGGTTGGCCCAGCCCTTCAGGCTTTGGTCATGGATGAGATTGCTTGGAGAAGTTCTGCAACAAACAGTGCCTTTGGAAATGTAAGGGGAGTGAGTGCCCTGTAATTCTTGTTCAAGGGAATGTGGTGGACGGTGGTGGCTGAGTTCACGGGAGCGGGAGGTGCGCTGTTTGCTAGTTGCCAGTCGTTGTGGTGCTTGGACAGCAGAGGAGGGAGGGGAGCGCCGTGTTCCTAAACCGCTCATGGAAAAGACGGCTCATCCTCTCCTTTGCCCACATGCAGCTAGAGGGCAGGCTACTTGTGTGGCAAGGCCTGGTGGAGCGGGGGTAGGAGGTTGCAAGGAGATCTCCCGACAGGGATAGATTTCGGCGAGGATCTTTTGAAAGGAGACAGAAGGAGGTCATCCAGGTCCCACCGCAGAAGGACTGCAGCATGCCGGAGATGGAGTCCAAGAAGAAAACGATTCGTCAGCAGGAGCCAGGACTTCCTGCTTTGGCCTAGTCAGTTTGCAAAAAAAGCATTGACAGACAACAGATGAAGATTTACAGATCGTCTGGCCGCACTTCATTGGGGAATGTCCCACGCGCCCTCAGGGCTCTGAGGCGCCCAGATGGGCAAGAAACAAGAATTCGACCTAGCTCCAGCAAAGGAACTGTCGAACGTGCGACAGTCCAAGGCTCTTAGGTCGCTAACAGACAAGAATGGACGGGGCAGAACAATTACAGTGGTTTCAGAGTAGATGGCACAAACCCCAAAAGGTGGTTTATATGGACGCCATCTACTCTGAAACCATTGTCAGTTCCTGGGCGATGCGCAGTGGACACTGGCTTACGTACGACCCAATGTTTGTGTCAGGCCGAAACATGGAAACAACGCCTTCAGGAAGCCATGGTGAAACAGTTTGTCGGCGAAGTTCGCGCACTAACGTTGAAAACATCGCTGGTGCACCGCAGTTCAGGGGAGGTTCAAGAGCACTCACGCGGGTGGCGTACAGCTTGCTAGTTGTTGGTCGGCACTTGTTCTTGTGCAATAGCAAAAAGGACCAGAGATTTTCAGAGACCAGGGGATGGATAGGGCAGTGGTTGTCATAGGGATGAGGCATGTGATCGAGGTGAAGGGCTTGGGAGGGAAATCGACTGTGATAACAGAGGTGCAAGAACGATTGTTCAGTCAGTTGCCGGTTCAGTCATGAAAGGATAGTTCAGTGACAAGGTAGTGGGTCCTGGCGCAATCAAGTTTGAACAAGCAAAAAATCACCCCCTCCAAGCCTTTCCAAGTAGTGACCTGAAGGTCACAACGGAGTTGCCGAGGTCCTGTGGTGAACTTGGAGAGCCTTTGCAGCAACTAAAGGGTAGTTTTCCTTCCGTAGTTTGTGGCTAGTAGCGTGGGTGGGTAGGTGCTGTGTTCACGTGAGATTGTTGTGCATGATAATGTGGACTTGTGTTGGGCTCACACAGTACCTAGGTCCTATGACTGGGCAGACAAAGTTCTCAAACACTTGGCTGGTGCGAGCCAAACTCACAATGGGGACAGGCTCAGAGTAACGCACCGCGGCTCCAAGGTGCCAAGGTCAGTACTGCAATAATGCGAGAATCGTCATTGACGGGTCTTCTCAACAAAGATGCGTGATTCTTTTTTAATGAAAAACAATGTCCAAAGCTGGCGGTCGATGACTGCCAAGGCATAGCAACAACCCTTTTGGCTCGGACCACATGAGTTTCTTGCAGAAAAACATGCAAAGTGTGTGGCACTCAGAAGAAACAACGGCAACAGTGGCCCATTTTCTTCTCAAAGAGTCGTTTTGCCAAGGTCCTTTCCATCCACGGTGATGATGAGTCGTATCCACATTACCATCAAGCCAGCGATGATTTGGATCAGGATCGCGCTTGCACTGCTGCTGTCGTGCATGGCCTTGTAGGTGTTTGGTTTGCAGCGTTTTTCTTTCTGTTCGAAGGTGAATCCGGAGCTCTACACCCTAATCACCAAAATGAATGCAGGCTCTTTGAATCCTGTTGGAATCTTGTTCTCACACTCAGCCGTTTTCGGCCTCCAGTGCTTGGAGACTTCGCGGATGCTTGCTCCGCAGATGCTTCGTCAGTGCTAAAGAATGCAATTTGTTTGTAAAATGCCACACTTTGTTGGAGCTCTGCAGGCGCAGCGCTGCGGCTTGCTGGAGTTAGCAAATGAGAGGTTTAGGCATTTTAGGTCCCAGATAAGCCGATTTCGGCGTATGATGGGAAAAACCAGCAGGAACTGTTTCACCTCAGCACATGCTGGCCTCTCGAAGCCCTTAAAACGCACGTGCATAGAGCAAACTTGCATATTTCATGATTGTCTCCCAATAGGACAACACGCTAACAAAATGGTTCTGTTCCGAAAAAGTTAAAGGGCTCTCAAGACTTGTGTAGACTTCATCTCTTCCAGACTTTGTGCCTGGGATCCATATTCAAGTGTGTCAAACAAGCCAAGTACTGCTCGGACGCACTGGACATGACAACGTCGGGTATAATGCAAGACTTGTACAGTTGCAGCATAGAGGAGATTTTAACAGTTCCTGGCAGTACTTGTCGTGTTGTAACGTGCAGCAAATCAGATCATGTCTGACATTGTGGCGGTGAAGGTCGCTGGCGATGTTACACAAAACTGGGCTGTTTGGTGGCTCGCTGAGCCGTCCCCGCAGGGCCCAAACATGAAGATTTCAGAAGGATAAAACGGGTAAGGGGGCCTTACCTTCTTTCTTTCCTCTTTTGCCTCATTATTTTTCTTACACATACATGTATAATCATGTATATCTATTTTTAATCTTGATGTATCAACTACTCGTTTTGCGCAGTTGGTTTGACCGCAGGCGATGCAGCTGGCCAGCTCTCTCCTGGGCTGATTTGCAGGCATTTTTCAGAGATCAGCTTCGATGCTGTTGGTTGTTTTTGAAAATTGTCACTCACATAACTAACGCTCCGGGACTGCATCCTGTCTCTGACCATTGTCATTTTCTCCTCACCAAGAGGAGACCTTTCAATTTCCGCAAGCTATATAATCAGTCACGGTTACCGGAAGAATCGGGTCAACGTTCGAAAACAGAGTGTTCCTGCAAAGCTTGGAGCATATTGCAATTAACACCCGTTCTCATTGGAGCAAACACTGCGTTGCAATATTGTACTGTACCAAAGTAATGGATACAAGCAGCCTTGAAACGGAGACAGTGGCGGAGTAACCTCTAGCAAAGCATCGAAGACAAAACACAACAAAAACAGACTGGTTCCGTGCGTTTATTTTTTTGTTAAATGTTATGTACTGTATGTACTGGACAGGGAACAACTCCTGTGGCCAACAAGCGATTCGGAAAGCCAGCATGCGCAGCCCATGAGAACTGCCAGGTGTTGCACAGAGAGCCTGCTCCTTAGCACCATCCTGAGACACAGCTGGCAGCTTTGCTGCGCGATCTTGGAGAATATTGGAGTTCAGACATCTGTCTACAGTTGTAGTAAAGTAGTACAGTCTTTCGTTTTTGGTATAGAGTCTAGAGCTCTCCTGCTGTAGAAAGATTGGCTGTGGATGATGAAAGTGATGCTGTGTTGAAGAACACTATTGGGGTGATGCTTCAGTGGTCGGCAGTTTCGTGATTTGCCTGAGTTTTGAATATGTTTGAAAGGTCAGGCATTTGGGCCAGCTTTCCAGCAGTTGCCTTTGATCTTTCATTGAGAAGTAGAGTGATGATGACAACCACAACAAGAACAACAACACCAGCAGCAACAGGAACAGCAAGAACAGCAAGTGCTGATGATTTGGCGACGGCACACTTTCAACCCTGAGAAAATGAAAAAACATGAACAACATGCCAAGGAAGGACCTTAATCGAAAGAATCCTGTCCATGATGACCAGCAGTGGCCCCATTGAATTCCCAATTTAATTCAATTCATGTATGAGTTTTCAGTCGCATGCCGTCAAATCTTGGTTCTATACATACAGACAAGGCCTGGCTTCATAGGACATTGTGATGACTCCTCAAGCGCATGCTTTTGTTTGTAACAACCTGCAGGGGAGTGATCCAGTTCAATTCAACGTGCACTCACGACAACTGCCTGTAAAGCTGGCTCTATGACAGGAGGCAGATTTCATTGGGCTAGTTTTTCAATCACTAATATCGCGCTGACTTCCGAAGTAATTATTGAGAACAGACAGAGGTTCCATATGGTTCCATACAGGTTGCAGGCTGACATCATCGCGAGGCATGGCCACCGAAAAGTGGCTTTGCGATTTGGAGCCCTCAGCGTCGGGGCCCCAGGGTGCGTCACACCGCAGACACTCACGGTCCCAAACTATCTTTCGGAATCCTTCACACCGTCATCAGTTTTACAGCATGTTGATTTCGTAGAACTGTGGGTGAACAAATACTTTGGCTTTATGGCCAAACAGGGTTGGGATGAGAGAAATCAAACACCGTACTATACTCCACCATCAGGTCGATGAGCGTATGAGGAAGAACGTAGAGCGCTAGATTGAGGTCGAGAAGGTCATTTTGATGCTGGCAAGCCGACATGCTAAATCGCACACAATTGGCTTCATTGCTGGCTTTCACACGTTTTCAACGATCATGTCCTGAAGGCCTGTGGGCAAATTTGTAGCTCTTTACGTCTGCATTATCGAATGCAGCTTGACTAGACACGTCAGTGTGCTAATCAAGCACGACGTATTAGCGACATCGGTGACCCTCCTTGTAATTATTCTTGTGCTGCGTGCCTGTGCAGTGAGGCCAGCAGAACACCGTGGGAGGCCTGAATGCCCGCCACGCATGCCTGTTACAATTTTCTTATTTTGTCTTTATTTTTCTTGCTTTAAAGTCAGTTGATTGAGCTGAAGGGGTCATGGCTTCGTTCGCCGCTTGAAACATCGCGTGATTCCGCGTGATTGCCACTCGAAGGGGCAGTGTGAACGACTTGAAGATGTCCAACTGGGAGACTTTTGCAAGTGGCTTGTCGACCAGGTGCGAAGACAGCATGCAACATCAGAACCTTTGCATGTACGTAGGTTTCTCTTTACAATGCACCATGTGCATCGACGTTCAATAGTGGACCAACCATTGTCTCTCTTTGCAGAAGTGACCAATTCAGATTTCTTGGATTGGGGAGAGATGGTGGAACTCCCGGAACTTAGTGGTAAATAAATGTAAATAACTAAATAACAGATGGATGAAAAGCGCCGTTCCCAAGTTACTAGGCGCACATACCTTAGAGCTTTGCTCATGCCCACATTCATGTTCTGTCTGAAATGACGGACATTTTGAACCTTTGCATTCCGGATAAACGACTGGAATCTTTGTGCTCTGCCAGTGGACAAGATTAGTCGCTCTTTTCTTTGTGCAGGAAGCGCCTTCAATTTCTCATCGAAAGGATGAATGGTGGGGCACGCAACCCAGCGAACTCCTCATGCCAAATACCTGGAAAAGCTCGACACCCAAACATACCAAAACTGTTGGTAGAGCGCAACATCAATTTCAAGAACAATACTGGACTATATATACTGTATATTTCTTGCAACCATCATACTTATTTATATGAGACACTAACATGTTGCTAATTTATGTTTTTGCAGGTTACTGTTCCTACCAGCACTTTGAGGCCAGAGATCTAGACAGCTCTCGGGCTTCACAACAAGTGACACTAGTTTCTTATGGGGAGACACACTTGAGGGGAAACCTGATCAACCTTGATGACAAAGAGTTCTTACGAGCTATCATCAAGTTGAACAACTTGTGCATGGTTTCAACATCCAGGCCCTGTTTGAAGACATGGAGGACAGCAATCGAGCTGCAGCCAACTTTGCAGAGCTTCTCAAGGACAGAGCATACCTCGAAAGATGTGTACGGTTCAAAGGTGAGTGCCATGTATAAAAAGATAATATGCAAAGTCGTTGGAGGCTCCGGAGATTCCGTCCTGCAACCTTGCATCGACAAGCCTTCTGCCAATTAGATTGCCATATGGTCTTAAAAGTGGCTCTGACAATTCTTTTAAGACCGTTTTTCACCTTGTTCACAATTTTGGTCGGACCGTCTTGACGAGCTAAAATTAGCCGCTTTCCTTTTCCAGCAAACAACTACAGAGATCTCTGCAGCTTGAGCGGTGGCATACGCGACTGGTGGCTGGAAACGTGATTTGTCCAGACTATATAAGTCCAGCGGCATCTTTGTGATTTGTTGTTCTTTTCATTGATGTATAGGCCGCTTGATCAAGTATTTGATGGTGCACAGTCTCCTAGGTGATCCTCCTTGAAATAGAGTAACTAGAGGTTGACCTAGGTGTGCCTTTGCGTTTGTGTTAAGACGGTTTGGTTGGGAGATTTGGGAGTCCCCCTGCAGTTTTGGAACATGTACCCAAAAACCTCATGAGGCCTTTTTTGGTTGAGAGGGAGATACTTTGGGGGTGTAACATTGGTAAACAATTACTGTATCACTATTTTAGAGAAAGGCCTTTACTAACCATCATCATCCACTGTTCCACAGAAATACCCAAGATATACTTCCTGAAGAACCTTCACAGAGAGGGGATACAGAGCAAAGATGTGGCCAGGAAAAACCATCTGTTCCTGGTGCGCCAACCCTTTGGCTAGGCCTGGTCAAGAAGAGCGCAGGTTGCAAATCAATGAAGAGAGTTTTGTAGTACTGAAATCAGATTGTTGTGTTTTGTTTGCTTGTTTCCTCTTCATTAGCATCTGCATCAGGTTCCAAAGGAGCTCGGACTCCGTGCAACACTCATTTTTGGTTGTGTGCGTGTTTAGCACAGTGAGGTGACAGGGTCAAATGGGTTCTTCTCCCTTCTGCTGCGCGACCGAGCTTTTGCTGGGAGGCGTAGGAAGTACTAGCAGGCAGACTTCTTTTTGGCTAACATCTACTCCCAAGTGCTCAAATGTTGTTCTAGCTTCATGCCTAACAAGATGACCATGTTGTTTGGTGCAAAAGTGTGACAAGCTACATGAAATTTGCAGTGTGATCATTTGCAGTGTGATTGTGCAGTGCCATGGAACTTCTCAGCAGCTATGGGCGAGGGTGAGCAGCCTGCAAGCGCACCCCAAGACCCTTCGGACATTCCTACACCGAAAGTGACCCGGCATGAGCTAGCTGCAACTTGCACTGCTTGAATAGTTTCGCAATGCTTTGCAGCTTTTGGTTCTTACACTTCAAGTTTGTGAGAGAATACGGTCATTCTTCCATGCTTCATATTGGTTCCCTCAGGCACGGCGACCGCGCAAAAAGGCACAACCAAAGAGGAACGTATGCCTCGACTGCAGGTGACCGAGACCTATCTTCAGTCCTGTCGAGAACTATCAACTAAGAGACTAAATATCGAATCAAAAACTTTCAGCTATCAATTACAACTTGAAAGCCAAGCAAAAGAGACACATTTCGTGCTGAGGCGGCGGTCCGATTCAAACCCTTTTGCTTCCTGGAGGGGTGCCATGGAAGGAATTTGCATAGGTGACCCCTCTCTGAATCTTGTTCTGAGTCTACATCGACATGTTCTTGCCCTTGTTCCAATTGCTGCCTGCCACCGAGGGGTTTGCAGATGGCTGTGAGATCTGCTGGAAAGAGAACAACTACAAGGGGGAACCACCCTGCAACGTTCAGAAGAGCCGGCTGCGTGTTTGCAATTGTCCGAGAACATATATACCACTGAGTTACTGCAATTTTGCTTCAACTTGAAGCTTGCAGCTTTCTTGGTGCCGTTTTCGCATGTTTGTCAGTAACGCTCGAGGTATGCCGAGAAAGCCCAAAAGCAGTTGTTACTTGGCCAAGAACGGCGTAGAAGGGCATGCAACAGTTCTTCTTAATGTAGAAGCAGTCACGTTGCCAAGGGACAAAGCCCAAAAGAGAAAAGATCAAAAAACACCGGCAGAGATCCAAGCAGAGAGACTACTAGCAGCGCGGCAAGAGACTCTTGGTTCAGTTTTCATTGCCGGTATTTTGTTACCTACAAGTTGGGAGTCAGTTTTGCACAGATGAAACAGAAAGCAAGATGAAACAGAGTTCTAAGCACCCAATCGAGGAAACGCTCCTGTGTGCCTTGAACCGTTACTGCCCAGCCTGCACCCTGTAAAGTCATCGGTCACTGCACATTGCTAAGCAAGCCAGCTTGGTCTCCATTGGCATGCTGCTCACCAGATGCTTGTTGAGTCAGTTGTTACAATTGAGTTGGTCAGTCCTTTCCCTTGATCCAGGTCCAAAGTGCTGCTTTTGACTTGTTGTCTTGTAGATCGTTTGCAACTGACTTCGTGCCAACACCTACTCCAAAGACAGGGATTGAAAAGAGACAACTCCTCCAACTACCCTGCTGTGTGTGCTTTGGAGCTTGGATGCTGGTGCCCCTGCAGGCTGCCTGCCGGGTGTTGCTGCCAGATGTCTACGGCTGTGTGCTAGTGCTGCTGCAGGGTGCCCATGCCAGATGTTGATGGCAGCGTGCGCTTTGGAGGCTTTGGAGCGTGGTTGCCGGTGCCGTTGCAGGGTGCTGCGGGGTGCCGGTGCAGCCTGGGCGCTGCAGGGTACTGCTGCCAAATGTTGATGGCAGTGTTTGCTTTTGGAGGGTGTGTGCGGGTGCCACTGCAGTGGCCATGTGCGCTCTGCCGCTGCCCCAAACATCCCGCCGCGTGGATGTCCGAACCTGTACTGTCTCTTGTCTTTGTCTCTGTCACTGAAATTTGTTTTTTGTTTTTTTTTTCTAGTGTCTTTTTAGGTTGGACACAGGTAATGATTGCATTTCCATGGCATTGTGCAATTCTTCTGGGATTTGCCGTATAAAACATGTTTCGCGATGCCTGAAATGAGATCTCATTTTCTGAAACCAGCGTAATCAATCACTTCATCTGGAAGGTGCGTCGCAACACGGTTGCATTGTTTTTCTCACCTTAATCGCAGTGTCTTCGCCGTCAGTCCCTGCAATTTGATGGCCATTGACCACAGCAAGTGAACACCAACGTTCAGCCATGAAGATCTTCCACAAACGATATCCATCAAATATATCTTATGAACCAGCGGAATAACATCCTTCACAAGCATTCACAAACTCATACACCAAATGCCGATCAAGACCCAAACGGTGATCTTGCATGTCGAGCCAAGGGCAAAGTCAGAATGAAGACAGGTCGCTGTGAACAGTGCGCAAACCGCCCAGCCGCAACACTAAGGCAAGAGCCGCGCACAGCGCACAGCGCTTCCATGAAGGCTGCAAACTGGAGCCGAACGAATAGGCAAAAATCAAAAATCGACAAAAAGCAATAAACCCATGGATCCTGGATCTTGGAATAACGGCACGACTACACGTGCGGTTTTCCACGTGCAGGCACAAACATTGTTGGCTATCTGGGGTCTATGCTGGCGTAACTTGTTTTTAACATGTTTTAACATGTGAACATGTTGCAACAACGCGTATTGCTGTATCAGCAGCCGCTCTGGCTGTCAATGTCCACCAGGGTCATGCGGATGTGGCAAAATCTGGTCGAGTGTACTGTAATCTCCTGTTGTTGGTCAGTGAGATCTTGGACTGGCTTTGTTGATCGCAGGATATCATCGCAGGCGATGCATATTTACGCTCCAAAGCAATGCTGAAATAGGTAAGCACACGAGACGGCTTCAAGGCAACGGGTGTCATCGTCGTAGACGCCACAACTAGATAAACGTTACAATTAAAGGTCTTGAGACTCTTGTTGACAAAGCACAGAGGGAAAGGGACTCAAAATCCAAGTGAACGCCCAATTGCAGAAAGACCGAGGAAGCTGGATGAGATAAGATCTAAATCGCCGTTGAAACAAGCCCTCTTGAGCATCTTGGATGGAGTATCGGTTTGGATGCTGCTTGAGCATTCTGGATGACTCGGATCACTGGCTAGCAGCAGTTTAGCGGCGACCTCTTGTTTTGCAGCAGCTTCACCGAATCATCCGAGGCTTGATAATGCACATCGAGGAGAGAAGTGTTGTGACCACAGTAACAGGTGCATTATCAAGTCGGACAAACACACGGTGCACCCAGTACCAATAAGCCTTGGAGGATTGTTGTCTTCACTACTCGTAAGTTGGATGGAGTCCAAATTTTCGGGGTGAACCAGATGTCAAGTAGAAAGGTCTGTGTAATGTTGCATGTGGCAATGCAGGGGACTGCTGAGGGACCAGCTTCGGTCAAAACTGCCCCCAGAGTTGCTGTGTAAGTCATATTTTTTTTCGTAATCAAAGCAGTTCTCTTATGTGTGCTCCGACCATTGCTCCTGTCCTGACAGGAACAGGGTCTCTCTGAAATCGAACTCTACCACGAGATTGACCAGGCTAGCCACCGCTTGCTTCTCCACTGGACAGTATTCTACATTCAATCATTTGTATTCACTATTCATACAAGTTGAGCTGTGTCCACGCTTGTTGAAAGAGTCGGAATCTCCTCAAAGCGTCGAATCTTCTGCAGAACGGTGATGGCATCCTCACCAGGGGTGAAATGGCAACTGCGCTGAGGCATGCTGGGTGTCGGCATTTTGGGACCCCGAATGCTCAACATCAACAAGTTTGCAACACCAAGAGGTCCAGAACTTCTAAATCCCCACCCAGGTGACATTTTTTTAAAGGAAATTGTTTTGCACATTTTGGGATTCTGGAGACAAACACACTCTTTGGAGGCTTTGTAGAGCACATCCGTTGGGCTGATGTTGACATCTTCTTGGAACTAATAGCTTTTGTGCCCATGGCTTAGGCGTTTGGGCTGTCCACTGTCACCCGCTGAATTGGATGGAGTGCTCCGTTGCTTTGATGCTGATGGATCTGGCAGCATTGATTTTTCGGAGACTCGCAGTGTGAAATGAGTTTCCTGATTTTCCAGTGGTGTCAGGAGACAGTGAATGCCATGCAGTTGTATGTGAGATATTGTGATTCCCAAAGTGTGAACGGGCAGCTGAGGAGTTCTACCAGATTCTTAAGGAGGAGAACGATAGTCAAGAGCAGACACTTGGCTGAGGTTCTACTTTGATTCCACATGGCACGCCTGTTTGCCTGTTTGCTCCATCCAGGAAGCCAGCAGAAGAACACGACCCTCGCCTTTGTGGCTTTGCCATTGGAGATCGCGTGCGGCTAAAATGCCGGCTTCTTTCAGACGCTCTGAGCATGGCTTTTGATATTGCTAGCGCAGCGTTGCACATTGAAACAATTACATCAAATCATAAGACTTAGTGCAGCTGGAACTGGATAAATGACCATGACACCAAATGACCATAAACCCATTGGCCCAAGAACCATCATCATAAAGCCCAAAAGCACTCTTCAAATTCGATCTGCAGTAGGTTGAACTCTGTACTCCCAGCGCTGGAGTCTTGTAGTCGTTCTACTTGCTTTCGCTTTGACTTCTAGATTCTAGAGTTTATTGGGCCCCTTTTTTTTGCAAGCATGAAAGGCCAATGCATTTGCTTTTTCCTGCTTAGGAGTTGTCAGGAGCATCTCTTCTCAAGGATGCCTCTTGGACCAAATGGATGTATTGTGTATAGTATATATATATATGTTTCTATTTTTTTAAACATCATATTTGTATTATATTATGAATATATATATATATATATGTACGCGGAGCGAGGGTTTGCTGCATGATGCATGGGAAGATGGGAAGTGCTTACAAGCGCGAGCAAAAAACAAGGGCAACCTACAAATGAAGCCTTAGTAGGGACGGCAATTGCTTATCATGCTAGGTTTACTTTATACAGTTCTTATGATTCTGGGCTGGATGTGATGACTGGAGACGAGCGACATTCAATCTCCAGTCAGGCAGCTATCTCAGCGCACACCACGTCGGAGTGAAGTGAGGTGAGCGTGAGGTTGAAACCTGGTTGATCCTGCCAGTAGTCATTGTCATGTCATAAAAAGTATGATATGCTTGTCCCAAGGATGAATGCATGTCTCAGTATAACCATTCACACAGCGAACTTGCGAGTGGCCCATCAAAGCAGCTAGAGTCTATTTGATGGTCGCTGCAACATGTGTAGCTGTGGTAATTTTCTCGAGCCAATACACGTGCCCAACATGGTGGTGTCTATTAGATACAGAATCAACCCGGCTGGGTAGAGTATTTGGCAACGTTGCAATGACGGGCTGGCGGAATCAGGGCGGGTTTGATTCGGGAGATGGAGCCCGGGAACCTCATGTAAGGAAGGGAGCAGAGGCACAAGTTGTGGGATCCAACAGTTATTACATCGTTCACCAAGGATTTGGATGTGACCACTGGAAAAGTCATGGGCCCAGGTGCCTGGTGCTTTCTGGAGGTTTTGGTAAAGAGCGTTTGACTCAGGTATTGACAATAGTAACAATTTGTTCAGTTTTGTACATACATGTGTTGATTGGTTGAACTGAATGTAATCTTACAGCAAGTCTCAGGAGGGATTTTGCGATCTCTCGCAAGGCAAGAAGCAGGGCATTATCACTATAGCACTTGAAAAGAATGGCGACGAGATGACTGTCAAGGCTTCTCAGCGAAAGGGGTCTCGGAACACAATGCTTCCATGGGGCGATGCAGGAACAGACACAAGCGAGGTTTTAAAGTTCCTGCTCATGGATTGTCAGAACAATTGCAAAAGTGCCGGTACTGTAGGATACTAGTGCGAGGAATTTAGTTTCTGCGAATGAGGTGAGTCATAGAAGGGTGCCTCATTGTTTTTTCTTTTGTGGAGAGCCTTTGTGGTGCGAGAAAATGCTAGCAGCATCACCAGCATCAGGCCTAGAATGAAATTCTTGAAAGTCGACATTTTGTATTTTGCTTCAAGGCCTCTTTGCTTCACAAGCTGACCGCGACGAAAGGCCATCACCACGGATGTGCACTGAGCGGCAATTGGCACAACCATTTTCCACCTCTTCGCACTGTGGACACAGAAACCAAGGTTTGTGTGAGGCATGCTTCCTGGAGTGCTACGGTACAGATTATTTTGGATATGCTCCGGATGATCAGGATCGCTGCAATGCTTGAGCCTGCTTTCAAGATTTGCATTTTCCATTTCCATCAGGAGAATCCGTATATGCCACAGTCGCCAGCCACTTTTTTAAATTAGTGCAGCTTCCCAAGACTGCAGCTTCATGCATATGCTTGCTAAGACCAGCCCAGCGAGCCCCAGATCAATGACTAGTCCAAGAACCGAAAGCGAGTCCAGTCCCAGATCAGCATCTTGGCCGCAGTTTTCCCGATTGGTTTCATTTATTGCTTGCTTGAACATTCACGATGAAAGTTTCTAAAAGCAGCACTGAGGCTGCCAATTCTCCCAAACGGAAAATACGATGAACATTGATGAACCGACGCACAAAGATGGTGGGGCCTTTGGCCCAGCCAATGCCGGTCAGGACCTAGGGGCTCACGCTTAAGGCGTGACCTAAATTGACCCAATGTGTACAGCGAGCACACTCAGAGGGGAAAAGGGTCCAATGGATTGATGCTTGGGTTTACGTTTCCGGATTTGAAACGTATCATTCGCTGCATTTGTACCTGTTGCACAACATCAGTTTCACCATCCACCATTTGGAATTCATCAGGTGCCATCAAGATGCGTATGGACACAACATCGTCGCACAGATCGCTGGCGAAAAGCTTTGGTGTGCACAGCATGCTTAACAGAAGCTTGAACTTAATATTTTCCTCAAACCAGTGCAAGCACAGTCCTTCCAAACAAATTGCAAAGCCAAACGAAGCAAATCCGTCCCGTCAGTGTAACTTGAACGCTTGAGAAGGAAGTGCAGATACCCAGGCGTGACTCAGAGGACGGATCAGCCAAACAGCCAGATACAGAGTCAAGTAAACAAACGATCAAACGGTGTTCTACATATTCCCACAACTAAAAGGGTGCTACCACGACAAACTCCTGACCTTTTCAGTCCTTCTCATTCGAGCCTTTTCAAGTGCTTGGCTCAAAGATGTCACCCTTATATTGTTCTACAAGAAAGAAAGCCCCCAAACTCTGAGCAATTTTTTTCTCTGGATGTCCTCCTTTGTGAGGGTTTGGGGGTTTAGCGTAAACTTTCAGCAAGCCCATAGTGGGTCTCAGCTCCTCCTATTTTGAGATCTTCAACTGGTGGATTGACCAATTGAGTGGTCCCTGCTATTGATGCAGATTGACAACTCCTTCCTTGCTAGATCCTGCTGTCTCACTTCACGACCTTGGCTGCGTTGAAGTTGTGGCTCGAAGGTTCTGAGGCGAAAACGGAGGCCTTTACAGACAACCGGTCAAGAAGGATCTATCTACGAAGTACCCAATCACCCTCTTAGTCATTGAGCTGGCAGACGCATTGAGAAGGTACATGGAGCAGTGGCTGACCACTGAGAAGCTTGTAGACTTTGAGGGTCTGAGAGAGCCCGAAGGAGGAGGATTTCAAGTGGTACGCTATGGGCAAGTTGCTGCAGGGCAGTGAGGAGTTGTTCAATATGTTCAATGAGGTCAAAAGACACAAAGAGAAGAAGTTCTGCCCAGATGAGCGATGTGAGGACTTCCTCACTGCCACTGCCCTCAGAAATTGAATATCCTTGATTACGAAGAATCCAGCGCCCTGACAATAAGACCCTGAGCACCCTCACTGACTTGGGCACCACAGGGAAGAGACAGATGGGCCCGACCACGACTTACGAACCGTCCATAAACCGTTCCATCGTGGGTCTTTCTACGTGACAGGAGCTAAAGAGGCGCAAGCGAAAGACCAAGAGCAACCGTACCATGTGGGCCGGTTCTTGGATCTGGGCCCCCCTTACACATCCAAGCCCTTCAATCATCAACAGTGGCCATGGTGTCTCCAAAGTTGATGACCGCCTATAAAACAATAGTTTTGATGATTGATAAGGGGGCCCGAGATCCAAAAAGGGGCGGTGCTCAGGGTCCTATGAGAAGGAAAACGTGGATGTAAATATATAGTTTAAAGCTTTTGGCATTTGGCCAAGAAGGGGGGAAGTTTGAGGCTAGAAAGCAGAACCGCGCGTTTTTTGGAAGGTGGAGCCTCCTGACTGGATTTGGGTATACTGTGTAGGCGGAAAAGGCGGCAGGAGGATTTGGTCACTGTTGTTAAGAAGATGCGCGCGCTTGGGCGGGGTGTGCCTGGCTGGAAAGCTTCTGGCTACAGGACGGCAGGAGGACTTGGTCACTCTTGTCAAAAAGATGTGTGTGGCATTCTTTCGGTGCTTGTCACCTAAGCCGCCCCACTTTGAAAACGCATTTCACAAAGCACCATGCTTCCCTCAGTACAATCGTTTGCAGCCCGCCCGCTTGACGATTTTCACCGTAGTGCCCGGCGTGGCCCTGCAGCAACTTTGCACTTCTGTTATTTGTGTTGTTTCCGGAAGAGCGTTTAGTTTCACGTTTCCGGAAGAGCGTTTAGTTTCACGGACCTTGACATCCTTTGATGTCACCAGCGTGTGCAACATGCTGGTTTCTTTGCTTGCTGGCGGCAAAAGAGCAATCGAAGTCAATGAACCCTTAATAGACAGCACTTGCCATCAAAGCTTCTCATTTGACTTCATTGAAAAAGAACCGTGATTCTTGCGCCTGAAGCGGGCTGTGCGTGCGCCAGGCTGCTTTTTGACCCTTCAAGTTCATGGCTTGGTGGGCACCGCCTTCCTTTTGAGGAGCGTGGCAGTTTTGCACTCACTCCATCTTCCTATTTCATGATTTGGAAACTTGGAAAGGTGCTATTTCACTCCATCTTCTTTTGAGGACTCATCGACTTTCACCGACTTGGATCCTTTGGAAGAGGAGATCCCACAAAGGTGAGGGCCCCAAGGACGTCAAAGTCATAAAAACCATCAGTGAAACCAAACTTCTATAAGGAAAACCAATTGTTTTTGGCTAAAGGAACTTAAAAGAGGGTTTAGATATGTTTAGATAAGGTATAATAGGTAAGGTATATAGTGATATAGTAGATAAACAAGTTGTATAGATATTTGTAGATATTTAGTTTGTGTATAGGAATAAGAACATGTTGTAGTCTGCATTACTACGGGCGCAGAAGGGCTCGGGTTCTTCATGGAAACCCGGCGAGGAGAAACTTTGAAGTTTTCACTTGGTTAATTTATGTTAATTTAATGTGGATAAACCATATCATATATATATAACTTAACTTACTGTAATTTGTATTAATTTGGTTCCTCAACGGACTTCTGATAGGGATTCAATTTATGGACTTCTAATCTCTCGGAGAGGTTCACTGGCCTTCGGACCACATTGCATCCTGGAGTGGGGCATCCCGAATGAGAGACTCCTTTTGGATGTCGAGGTTTGGAGCAGATTCCAAAGAACTGTGCATTCGAGGACGTCTTGGTCATTCCCAGACATTGGTTTCATGCAGCTGCAGCCTCAAGTCGCAATGTTTCCATAGATGGTCAGACCTACAGTTCCACCCAGAATTAAGCAATTAATGCGTCGTTAACTCTATTGAAGCATTTATGCTGGTGTATTTGCAGAGGCCACATTGTAGCCTTCATTTTGCTGCCAGGTTGAGTGCACCTCCAGTTGGCCATGTCCTCAGACCTCCAAGTGCAAACGGCCCAACGCACAATTCATTTGGAATTTGTCTATTTTTGAGAAGCAATGCTTTACTTTTAATTTTGTGAAAGGTCTTTGTCCCTGAACCAGTGGCTAGATGCGCCAGGAGATGCTGAGCAACGCGTGCCTCAAACATTGATTTCTGGATTGTAAACTCTTCGGTCTGGAACCGTGGGGTCAACTTCGGCCGGCGACGCAGTGGCTGGTAGGTGCATGACCTCCCGCGTAATGATTTGCTATTGGGGTTGTCAGCCGGCTTGCTTGGGTGCTTTGGCAATGTCTTTTTTCAGTTTACCCATCCAACCACCGGCATGAAGGCATGGCCCACAAAATTCAGGTACATGAGGCCATTGCTCGTTGCTTGGCATCGCCCCTTCTTGAAGTGAGGCCACTGAAGCAATTGCACGGTGCTTATGTTCAGTGCTGAAAGCTGCAGTTGTGTCAGGCCCGAAGGATGGTGGCTGAATCCAGATGAGGTGAGGGTAATTACTGTAGATAACTTCTCAGTTCTCAGCATTGATAATATTGAGATAAGAGAAGTTGTACTCTTCTCAGTCCTCACTGGAGTGTGGAGGACTTGCTGGAGACCAGCGAAAATATCGAGTTCCTGATGTCTGCTTTGCAGGCCAAATGTGCTTTCTGCTTTGCAGTGATTAGGAGTACTTTAAGCACTCTTTGCACCATGAACATCAACTTGCCGGTTTAGGTGCAGCTGGGACGGGAGGCGCTGGCTTGAATATGGAGACACCTATACATATATACATACATTGTGAATTCTGTCTTGCACCTTGGAACTTGCATGAAGGTTTGTCCACCGTCCGCTCGGTCTGGCCCAAAGTCAGGGGGCTCAGGACGTGCCTGGCGGCGCCGCCATGCTTGTGGAGTGAGGACACTCCCACGGTTCGCGCTACTACTGGTGAGGACACCAGATCGAGACCAAGGCCAGAGAAGAGGAAAAGCTGGCGCTGGGGAGCGCGAGTGGTTTGGGGAAACGGTGTGGTCACCGTTGAGTCGCTACCAGTGTGGATCCACCTTGGATTCCACATTGGTAGCGGAGCTACCGCCGACCGCAGGAAGATTCGTTTGCACCTTTTGCTGCGGAAGTCGAGCTTGATCCAGGATGCCTGAAAGTGGAGGCCCTTCAGCTAGCACTGGTGGCGGCATGGCATCGAGTTCGTTGTCCCATTTACCCTGTGGTATGATACCAGCATTCAAACCCGGAGAAACTGACATCAACGAGTACACCAAACGCCTCGAGTTTTTGGCCGATCTCTGGCCTACAGAACACCTTTCTCATTTGGCCCCGAGAGCGGCGATGCTTTGCGAAGGTGGAGCATTCAAACGGTTGATGAGAGTTGACGCCAAAAAGTTGAAGGTGAACAGTTTGGACGGCATCAAATTGTTGGTATCCACCCTTGGTGGAGTATGGGGGAAAGCAAAACACGAGGAAAAGTTCGAGCGTTTTGAGCGAGCCATCTACTCAACTGTCCAGCGGCCCGACGAAACTCACGAATCGTATCTTGCTAGGCACGATTTCCAATTCGAAGAACTGGCGGCATTGCGTGTGACGATCGATGAAATGCGAGCATATTGTTTGTTGCGCAACTCCGGACTGCTCATGGACGAAAAGAAGAAGATCATCATAGACTCTGATGGACAGCTTGAATATGGAAAAGTTGTGGCTGCATTGAAAGTTTTGGTTTCGAGGTTCTTTACAGAACTCCAATCATCCGGCAAGAGCTCAACTCGGACCAAAACGTATGAAGCAGCCAATGTCATGGAAGAAGATGAACCTCCCTCAACCTTGGGAGATGATGACGCCGTGTTTCCGGACCATTGGTACGATGACATCCTGCTCCTGTCCGAAGAGAACGAGCAAGATGCCCTAGTGATCCAACAGTTTGAAGACAGCTTGGTGGACGTGCTCCAGAATGACCCCGAGACAGCACAGTGTTTTTACTCCTACTTGGAGGCCAGGAAACGCATCACCGAACGGAACAAGAACCGTGGCTTTTGGCCCGTGAAGGGATCGGGAAAAGGGAAGAGCAAAACCAAGTTCGGGTTCTCCAAAGGTTTTGGCAAGTCCCGCAGACCGCTGGCTCAACGAATTCTTGAATCGGAATGTCGACGGCGCGGACAGAAAGGGCATTGGAAAGCCGAGTGCCCGCGACGCTTTGAGAATGAAGCCAAGCCCACCAATGCGGCCTTCGCTGGAACCGTTCATGCTGCAGGCATGCTGAAGGAGAGCGACGACGTGATTTTGATGTGTGAGGTGGATGAGTTCGTTGCTCCTTGTTTACATGGCCAGTCAGTTTTTTGTGTTGACACTATGCAAACCTCTAAGGGGGACTTAGGGGATGGGAATAGTGTTTGGGGGAAGGCCATGAACCCTATCCGTCAGCATGCGCAAAGGCTCACAAGCAGCCTGAAGCATTTGTTGAGAACACCACAACCCAGTGAGAGCCCCCTGACTCCGAGTCTCCTGATCGAAAGCCGCTCGAGCAGGAAGCTTTGTTCGTGCAGCATGGTTCTGTGGCATTGTAGACCTAGGGGCGAGCCAGACCGTGATTGGCCATGTTCATGAACTACTCCAAGAACTACCCAAAGAGATTCGAAACCAAGTTCGAAAGATAGATTGCAATACAGTGTTTCGTTTTGGCAACAACAGCACGGTCACTTGCACTTTTGCTTATTCAATTCCGCTTGCTCATTGGTTTGTCAAGCTGTGTGTCGTTCCATCACAGACGCCTTTCTTGATATCCAATAATGTTTTTCGCAAGCTTGGAGCCGTCATTGACACTGAGCAGGCTCTGATCCGTTTTCCCAAGCTGGCTTTGACCATGCCGCTGACATAATATACTTTTTTGTTTTCCGGTCACCGGCCCGGTCACGGTCACCGGCCCGGTCACCGGTCCGGTCTCCGGCCCGGTCTCCGGTCGCCGGCCCAGCCCGGTCACGGTCCGATCTCCGGTCCGGTCTCCGGCCCGGTCTCCGGCCCGGTCACCGGCCCAATCACCGGTCACCGGCCCGGTCTCCGGCCCGGTCACCGCCCCCCCAACGCCGGCCAACCAGTCAACAATTGTTTTTTACCCATGCAACATCTTTCTTAAAATTTTACCCTTGCATTGCCCACAAAAGGGTGAGTGAAGTTGAAATGACCACTCCTTTCTCTAAATTTTACCCCTGCATTGCCCACACAAAGGGGTAAGTCAAGTTGAAATGGCAACCTCCTTCTCTAAATTTTACCCCTACATGGCCCACCAAAGGGTGACTCAACTTGGGCAACATCCTTCTCTAAATTTTACCCCTGCATGGCCCACAAAAGGGTGAGTCAAGTTGGAAGGGCCACTTCCTTGTCTAAATTTTACCCCTGCTTTGCCCACATAAAGGGTGAGTCAAGTTGAAAAGGCCACATCCTTCTCTAAATTCTACCCCTGCGTTGCCCTTGCATGGCCCACAAAAGGGTGGGTCAAGTTGAGGGCCACTTCCTTCTTTAAATTTTATCCCTGCCTTGCCCACAGAAGGGTGAGTCAAGTTGAAATGGCGACATCCTTCTTTAAAGTTTACCCTGCATTAACCACAAAAGGGTGACAAAGGGGTAAGTCAAGTTGAAATGGCAACCTCCTTTTCTAAATTTTACCCCTGCATGGCCCACCAAAGGGTGAGTCAACTTGGGCAACACCCTTCTCTAAGTTTTACCCCTGCATGGCCCACAAAAGGGTGAGTGAAGTTGGAAGGGCCACTTCCTTGTCTAAATTTTCCCACTGCATTGCCCGCAAAAGAGTAAGTCAAGTTGGAGTGACCACTTCCTTCTCGGTCGCCGGTCTTCGGCCTGGTCACCGGTCCGGTCCCCGGCCCGGTCACCGCTCTCCGGCCTGGTCACTGGTCCGTCTCCGGTCCGGTCTCCGGCGCGGTCTCCGGCCCGGTCCCCGGCCCGGTCACCGCTCTCCGGCCCGGTCACTGGTCCGTCTCCGGTCCGGTCTCCGGCCCGGTCTCCGTCCCGGTCTCCGACCCGGTCTCCGGCCCGGCCCGGTCCCGGCCCGGTCACCGGTCTCCGGCCCGGTCACCGGTCACCGACAAAAAAGTATATACTCGCCGCCGCTGACTTTGACTGACCGACAACTGTTTCTCCTAGACTTTTGCAGTCTTGTGGCCCAGGCCAATCGAGGCCATTCGAACCAGACAAATCCGAGCCCTGAGAAACACGCTGTTCTGCGCGCTCAGCACTCAGTCGAATTGTTCACCAAACGAAACGTCAAACCTGACTACTCCTAGGTATGAAAGACCTCGATACCGGTTCGTGCGTTGAGCCTTCAGCCAATCAGAGGTGCACTCAGTCGGAAGCCCAACCCATGACTTCGAGCTTGGGTTCGAGTGACAGTGTTGACGCCCGCAGTCCTGACCGATCTCTTCCAGGCGGCACTCCGTCACAACCTGGACCGGACGGCCAAGGAAGAATTCATGCGCGTGACGATGGAGGAACTCGGCCATCAGCAGATCACCTTCGGGAAAGAAAAGAAAGGACTGCACTACAGCGAAGTAGTCCGGGACGATCCCCAGTATGTGGCTTGGTTCACTTCGACTTACAAGAACTCGGACAAGACGCCACATCAGAAATTCATCCGCTATGTGCAGCTCTACACGGAAGATCTGGAACGGCGGAACAAATCCGATTCAACGGGGACAAACACTGCAACCCCGGGAGCAATGTCGAAATCCAAGGCAGCACCAAAGACTGCCGCATATCCAGAACCCAAGGAGAAGACGCCCATTCATCACCATGCGCCACTCCTCGGAGCGAAGCGTGGGAAATGCTGAAGGAAGAGACAGCGCATCAGAACGACCGGATCTCCAACATCGAGGGTGCCTTGTCCCAGATCGCGCAGCAGTTGCAGTTTCTGACAGCCCATCTGAATGTGGAGCCAACACTGCAATAGAGCATTCGCCAGACACATCGGTTCTCCAGGTCACTCCGGCGATAGATCGATTGCAACTGTGTGAAGCTCTGTGCAAAGCGGCAGTCACGACTGACACTGCCACAAGTGGACCGGATTCGGCTCATACCTGGGAAATTATCCTGAACCAAGAAGATCCACCCAATCTCTTTTTGTTTGAAATGCATCAGTATTGGAAACAGAAATTCGGGGTTCCAGATCTTCATGAACAAAGAAAACACCTCCTTCGACCAGGGATTGATCTTCTTGAAGTTTATTGTTCACCAGATAGTGCTTTGACACAAGCCGCGGACAAGAGCGGATTGGTTGCCAGTCGTTTCGGACTACGCCAGGGTGACCTTTCGACGTTCGCCGGTCGCTGTGCACTGTACGACCAACTGTGGAGGAAACGACCCAAACATATCTGGGTATCCCCAAAATGTGGTCCCTGGTGCAGTTGGAGCCGTCTAAATCTCATGAAGTCGCAAGAACTCGCACAGCCGATTTTGGAGAGAACGTCCATTTGCGGCTCTGCTCAGCTCTGTGCGTTCTGCAGCAGTGGCGTGGACTTTCTTTCCATTTCCACTTAGAACAACCCCAGGGATCAGAGCTCATCTATCAACATGAAATGAAGCCAGTACTCGAGACAACCCATAGGGTTCTTTGTGACATGTGCGTTGCTGGCACACTGAGACACCCAAATAGCCTAGAACTTTTGCGGAAACGCACGCAAGTTTGGACCACATCATCCATTATGTCCGCCCGACTGGAACAGTTGCAACGCACCGGAACGCACGCACATGGACTCATCGCAGGGACATGCTGGACACCCAAAGGGGGTAGACAGTCACTCAGCAAGTACACTGAAAACTACACTCATGTGTTCGCCCGACACCTTAGCCGAATCATTCGTTGCAGTCTGCAAGTCCAAGAACAGCATGATCACAAAGTCCATGACCTGTGCCACGTCACTGGCGACAACCCGTCAGGGGAGCCGGAGGCCAAACGCCGACGACTCCAAACCAAATCTCCGGCCGAGACACTGTATGAGCCACTCCGGAAAGTGGACCCTCGACCATTGCTTGAAGCTTTGCTCGGTCAATGCGAAGAGATAGCTCCTCGAGTTGGCAAACGAATCATCACCGAAGGAACAACTTTCGAGGCCATCCAACAAGTGTTTCCGGACATGATCATTCGCGCCGTGGACATATGCAAAGGGGTTGATCGAAGACGGACAATTGAGCTGGACTCAAACATCGGAACACATCGATGGATGTTCGGTCGAGATCGAAAACATCTGCAGTTCTTCTCCGACACGTCGTGGGAGAAGTGGTTACAAGTGTCGCATCGACAACGGATCCGTAGCACCGATCATCCGGCTCGTATCGCCGTCACGATGTTCGCAGACCCCAGACCTCAACCGTCATCCCAGGATAGTGGACCGACCGCCAAAACAGACACTCGAAGCCGGACACAGGATCCCGATCCTAAAGGAATAGACTCAACCGGGGATGTCTCGGAAACAGCCAGCCGTGATTCAAGTGTCAAACATGGTCCATTGTTTCGAAGTCTGCCTTCCGGCTTGCAAAGCCAACTCAAGCGCACGCACGTCAATCTCGGACATCCAAGTGGGGAACAATTTGCCCGAGCGCTGGCTGATCACGGATGGCCCCCTGCCGTCCAGCAAGCAGTACGTGACGTGGCCTGTGACACTTGTCATGAACTATCTCAGCCAAAGATTGCCAGACCTCGTCACCTCCATGAGGCCAGGGAGTTCAATGACCTTGTTCAGTTTGACAATGGAGAATGGACGGACCCAAACGGAAAACGATACTTCTTTTTCCACTTTGTGGATACTGCATCAAACTTCCATGTGGCCATCCCCTATGTCACCAAGACGACAGAGGGTTTGATCCATTGTTTTCAAACAGCGTGGTTGTCGTGGGCTGGGCCGCCAAAGGCCCTAATGTTTGACAGTGCCACAGAAGCCAACAGCGAGGGGTTTGCGCAATTTTTGCAGGAACATGACATCAAGAGCCATGTCATTCCGACCGACGCTCATTGGCAGCTTGGAAGAGCAGAACGACATGGAGCCATCATCCAGAACATGTTGAACAAAATGTATAGCGATAGACCGTTCTCATCACAAAAGGAATTCGAATCCATACTAGTTCAAATTACACCTGAAATACTCGTACTTGGGAAAAGTCGCCGACTCCCAGGCAGCGTGGTGGATGAGACAGAACATGGCTCAAATATAACTGCACTTCAAACTGAAGCTGCTCAATTCCGAGACCAGCTGGAAATTCGTGAGGCTGCCCGCAGAGCTTTTGTCCGAGCAGACAACTGCAGTGAACTGAGACGTGCCCTGCATGGTCGTTCCAGACCAAATCGATGCCTTCACCAGGTAGGAGACTGGGTGATGTATTGGAAGAATAATCGATGGCAAGGTCCGGCAAAGGTCTTAATGGTTGATGTCCCTAGCGTCCTCTGGTTGAGCCACTTCATTCGGTGTGCGCCGGAACATGTTCGAGCCCTATCCACACGAGAATATGGATCCCTAAAATCTCAAGACCAGAGCGACAAAGATGACCTTCGACCTGGAGCCGGAGTCTTCCAATATCATCAACTGACAGAGACTCCAAACAGCACGACGCTGAGTTCGAGCTCAGCATCCTCCAGACCATCAGATCCAGAGGGTATCGTAATCCCAAGTGCACCACCTCCCAGTGGACCTAGCATTGAAACCAATCTTGAACCAGGTGATGTTCACATGCCGGACATGACCGGAATTCCGAATAGTGTTCACTCAGAGCTGCAGCCTGACGCCGAGCCCGAGAACGCGCCAAGCGTTCCTTCCCAGGCCGTGAGTGTGGGTAATCCTGACGAACTAATAGACCCCAGCAATGTTCCCATCCCCATAGAAGAAGATGATGAACTAGTTGCCCAAGACCAAGTCGAAGATTTTTGGGAAGCCAGAGAACACTGTTTGATCCGGCATCATGTCAAACCACGTCTTCAACTTATCGTCCCATCCAACTGTTTTCGATGTCCGTGGCCCCTCAAAGACCTAGGTACTCGAATCACCCAAGGATAATATAGAGATGGAAATGTTTTGGACATGAAAGACCAATGGTTCAACAGGATTGAGGCCCATCGGAGCATGCCAGAAATCTGGACTGGGAAAACCATATTCCTCAAAGATCTCAGAACTCCACCTGATGATGGCCCAGTGCAGCAACAAGCAGAACAAACATGCCATGTAGAAGCAGAGAATGAACAATTCTGTTTCAAGGTGAAATCGCCTTCAGCGCCGAAGAACTTCAACAGTGTTGTTCCAAACAATATGCAGATCAAGTAGCCTTCTTAGCTTCGCAGGCCAAAAGACAGAAAGTAGAAGTGAAGATGCAAGACCTAAAGGGTAATCAACTGCAAGAAATGCTTGAAGCAAAAGGAAAAGAAGTAGACCAATGGTTCGCTACTGAAACAGTTAGACGAATTGCTAGGAACCGAATACCCGAAGAGCAGATCCTCCGCACCAGATGGGTTCTAACATGGAAACCCCTTGACCCTCAGGAACAGATCGCCACCGGACGAGACAAAAAGGCCAAGGCGAGGTTGGTCATCCTTGGATTTGAAGATCCGGCCATCGAGACACTCGAACGGGATGCACCCACCCTTGGTCGGGACAGTCGGTCCCTCATACTGCAAGTCCTGGCCAGTAGCAAATGGG
Organism: Durusdinium trenchii; assembly: GCA_963970005.1. Taxonomy (NCBI): domain Eukaryota; class Dinophyceae; order Suessiales; family Symbiodiniaceae; genus Durusdinium; species Durusdinium trenchii. Next base: position 72,696 of record CAXAMN010000081.1, read on the forward strand.
AATTGAACTCATTTGACATCAAGACCGCTTTCTTGCGGGGCAGTCGCCAAGACAACCGGGCGCTCGGGATTGAACCACCTCCGGAAATGCGGAGCAAGATGAAGCTTCGGGAGCATGAAGTGTGTGAATTGTTGAAATCAGCCTATGGCCTAATCAACGCTCCAATATTGTGGTATCATGAGTTGAAAGGAAAATTGTTGTCCTTAGGCTTCCAAATGTCTCCCATGGACCCCTGTGTGTTTGTGTTGCCCAAGAAGTCTGATCACCAAAATCCTGCCGAACACTCAACAGGCATACATGGTATACTTGGAATCCACGTCGATGACGGGATCGGGGGTGGTGACACTGTGTTTCACGCCCAGCTGAAGAAACTAGAAGCCAAGTATCCATTCGGAAGCCACAGAAAAAGAGACATGACTTTCACAGGCCTTCACATTCGACAAGAAGCTAATCATGAAATTTTTGTTGACCAAAAAGAATATATACAAGATATATCTAGCATCCAGGTCACCAGAGATCGTCGAAGTGATATGAAAGCAACAGTGACTCCCAATGAGCTGCAAGCTCTTCGAGGCCTAATAGGAAGCCTACAATATGCTGCATCTAATACCCGACCTGATCTCTCGTGCAAACTTAGTTTGCTACAAGCTCGGATTCCAGTTGCTACAGTTCAAGACCTTCTAACTGGAAATAAATTGCTTCATGAAGCTAAGAGATATGCCGACGTCTTTGTAAGATATAGACCAATACCAATCTCACAGATTCGATTCGTTTCCTTTTCAGATGCCGCCTTTGCATCCAGAGAGAGGACACATTCACAAAAAGGGTGTTTGATCCTCACGACCAATGAACAGATTGATCAGGACATCGCAGCACCCACCAGTCCATTGGCCTGGTATTCAAAAAAGATCTTTCGAGTTGTTGGTAGCACACTAGCTTCCGAGACATATGCTTTGTCTGGAGCACTCGACCTTTTGAGCTGGACACGCCTTCACTGGGCATGGATGGTGTCGCCGACACTCAAATGGCAACAACCCGACCAAGCATTGGCTACACTGCCTAAGGCATATGCCATTGTAGACTGTAAATCATTGTATGACCTCTTGCAAAAGACATCCATCCCCCAATGTGCTGAATATCGAACTATGCTTGAGGCCCTCATCATTAAGGATAGGCTTACTGAAGGAGTGATTGTAAAATGGGTTCACTCAGCCGCTCAGCTTGCTGATGCCTTAACGAAAGATATGGATACAACAGCCCTCAGAATCTTTTTGGATAAAGGAGTATGTAGAGTACATGATATCGACGTGATCCTCCGCCAACGAGCAGACAAGAAGATTCGTAATCAGTGGATCGCAGAAGCATCTCAGTCATAAAAACAATTAGGAAAGAGAATTTTTTAGGCGTGTGAATTCTGTCTTGCACCTTGGAACTTGCATGAAGGTTTGTCCACCGTCCGCTCGGTCTGGCCCAAAGTCACGGGGCTCAGGACGCGCCTGGCGGCACCGCCATGCTTGTGGAGTGAGGACACTCCCACGGTTCGGTTGCAGGAGTGAGGACACTCCCATGGTTCGCACTACTGGTGAGGACACCAGATCGAGACCAAGGCCAGAGAAGAGGAAAAGCCGGCGCTGGGGAGCGCGAGTGGTTTGGGGAAACGGTGTGGTCACCGTTGAGTCGCTACCAGTGTGGATCCACCTTCAATTCCACAATACATATATACATATATACATACTGTATTAATTATAAAGTGGCCTATACAACATCCTTTCACCTTCACACCACTTGATTCATCTCATGTCTCTCCATTTCTTGCTGTTCATTTCATGCCTTGTCAGCCCTTTACTGTAGCTTGCCAGGTGTCGGCATCAGCTGTGCATGCTGCTTTGCTGCGTGCCGCAACGCGACCAGAGGAGGGAATCAATCAACTGAAGAGTGTCATACCTTGCCTTCTTCATCCTCCTTCTCATTCTTCTTCTGGCTTTGTCAAACCTGGCCAGGTCGTCTCCAGCATTGTTGGTCTTGCAGCTGCCTTTGAGACTACAAGCGTTCACTCTAAGTCATGTTGGCAAGAAGTCGTGTGCACCGTGCGAGTGTGCAGTGTTTTGGATGCCTTCCAGTGTTGAATCTTCTGGTTCAAAAGTTGTTTAGCCCACCAGTGTTCCCAGCACAATTATTCGCTCCGCCTGCTTTGGAACAACAAGTGCTGGCTGGTGCTAGCGAAGGCTGCGAGCAACGCACAAATTTAAAGTTAAGTGCCTGTGCTGCGCGCAGATCTACTCTGCCAAGATGCGTAATAATGCCTGCCCTTTTGGGATTTGCTGATGCATGGCCCTTTTCAGCTGATGTGCTCTACCGCAACAAAGGCTGCGTTGCAGATGCTATAGGCTGTGTCACTGCCGTGGCTTTGTGGACTGTTTGCAGTCAAAATGTTCTGACAACATGCAGATGCGCTACTGCTCGCATATGCCTCTTTGCTTTCCCCCAACTTTGACACAATGAAAAGAAACCCATGTACAAGTAAGTGGGGTTTGATGTTTTTGATGTGATTTTCCTCTAAGCCCTGACAGATCAGAGAATCAACTGAGGTCGCAAGTGATTTGCACAGGCAACTAGAAGCTGAAGACAAAGAGAAATATGTTGGCCGCTTGCGAGTGACTGATTACCTTTGCCCACCCAGTTGCATGAGTTAGTCGTGAGTTATATATATATATATTATATAACAATTTGTGGATTTGGAGCCTGCCAGCAGACATCAAACACTTAGCGCGAAGGAGCTTCATTTGAAAGAGGCATGCGCAGCCCACATGCGTAGGTTACAATTTTGGTTTCCATACTAGGAGAATGCATCACCATTCTGATTTGCCGTTCACCATGCTCCATGCTTAGCAGCACCACACAAAGACTCAAAGAAACCAACATTAAGATGAACCAACTAACTAACAACAGGCTTTGTGACAGCAGAGTGGAGCCATGTATTCTGGGCCGTGACCTCAGATAACTGCAGCAATTATTAATTCAAGCGCAACCAAACGTTCTTTTGAGCCATTGCCACTTTTAATTCAAGCCAATTCTTGCGGCGATTCAACTTTCCACATTTTGAAACTAACTCCCTGTCCACTCGGGCAGGACTGTGCAGACAGAACTGCCTTGCCACCAGAAACCAGGCTTTTGCAAGAGTGGATTTATTGAACCTCTTAAATGTCATAACTAACATTGAGCAACTGGCGGCTCCTGTGGGTAGAAGGCATCACATTGTGTCACAGTGATTGATACAGTATGTATGTATATATATATATCTGACTGGGCTTCCGGCTGGCCATGACTTTTTTGGTTTTTTTCCCTGGAGGTGTGATTGCTCGCCTCCGTGCACTCCCCCTGAAGAGGAACACGCCTTATTCCGGATCCTATGGTAGCCGACTCAGTTTTGGACTCTTTCATCTACCTTCGGATCCTTTCCCTTACTTCCCCTGAGGCGGGCCGCTTCATTTGCTCAGGGCTGCTGGTGCTGCGGTGTTCGCCGGGGGAAGGCCTGCATCATACTCACATTGGGCGCTCATTGGCTGGTTCTTTGTTTCAGAGGCATCACGTTCTTGTGACTCTTCCCTTATCCATCTTATGCCCAGGCGAATCCGGCAAGGCCGACACCGCCCCATCTCCAGGCAGCAAGACCCAAGCCAGAAAAGCTGACTTTGTTTGTTAGATTCAAAACAAGCCTCTAGGCCGGGTTCAACTTAACTTCGTGGCTTCTCCTTCCAGCCTAAGCATCAGTCACCGCAGTGCAGCTGAAGGCTTGGGTTGTTCGCTGTCACGCTGGAGCCGCAGCAGCAAAATTCAACAGAGGCTCCGTACTTCCTCACAACTACTTTCGCTCACCCTGGGCATGCCAAGATTGCCAACTAGGTGAGTTCCGTTCCATTGCCAACATGATTATTGTTTTTGTGTTTTATAAGCTATAACTGGAACTCATTGAAGCAATCCAGCATATCAATCATGTGCCAGACTGTTCCAGGTCCTGGTAGACTTCGAAGCATTTGTGAAGTGGCTGGTTGAGTTAGAGCGCCGGAGAGGAGTGCACCTTAGATCAACTGAATGCGCTTCATAGACCTCCTTTGTGAAACTGTGTTCTTTGGGCATAAATGGCGTGGGACAGCTCAGTTTTGGTCACTGCGCTTTGCCAGGCAAATGTATAAGAACATATCGCAGCCTGGACCGGCGTGTCAGGAGCCTGATGCGCAGGCGGCGACCAACCGAGATTCCAAGTTTTTCAGTGCAGTTTTAAATAACAAAACTTTCCAAGCTTGACGACTATTGAAATATGTTCACATAACCTGGGCTGAGCACATGAGACACCTCAGCAATTGTTCAATACCTCAGCTGGGAGGTTACGAGTTCAGGGTGTGGAGCTGTGCTTTGTCCTGGCCTGTTTCCTAATGATATCGATAATTTAGACGCGAACGCCTGGCATCTATTGGAGCTTGTGTAGCTTTGGGCATGGTTTGCAGTTCATTCCCAAGGCGGCTGATCCGACAGCAAACTGCTGCAGCAAACCTGAGGCGTCTAAGTCGACAGCGCTATTGAAGACACCCTAGTATCCCTCCTAAATCCATGCGACTGAAACTGATATAACAGACATCAGGCTGAATGCCTAAAGTTCAAAGAAGTGGCCAGGATGCATTCCTCTGGCTGGCTGAGGACACTTGACTTTCCAATGTGCAAGGCAAACTAGCGGGTCTGCCATCGAATGGGTCAACGATCAAAAATCGATAGAAACTGGAAACGAGCGACAGCCATTTGATGCCCGGGTTGTGCTGGCCAAGCTTCTGTACGGACAAGGTTGTAGGCCGGTGAAGTGAACTTGTTGTAAGCGTGGCATGCTTCACATCACTGCGTGATAGCCATGTGAAGCTCACGTCATAGGTAGGGGATCACCCACGGACATGACTGGTGATCCAACGAAGAGAGTCAAGCTCTGCGCTGAAATCTGGCGCGATCAGCCAGACGTACCTGCTCGATTGATGACTTTCGCTTCCTATAATTGGCCCTGCTTTTAAGTAGAAAAAGAGACGACCAGCCATTGCATCCGTTCTGCACTCATGCATCCTCCGCACTTTGTGAAGCTTGGAGCTTCGAGCATCATTGGGTGTCGAAGCAGTTGGAACTTGTGGCACTTGGATTTCGTGAAACTTCGGAGTTTGAACTTTAGGGCTTGGACTTTCAGGACTGTTGGACTCCACTGCATAATACCTGTTTTACACAGGCAACACTTTAAACTTTCACTCAGGCCTTCTCTGGAAGTGGCGCATTCAATCCGTACGTGCTTAACCTCAAGTGTGTGTGAGTGTGTTTCACACCCTGTCCCAAAGGGCTTCTTTCATGCTGTTTGAGCTTTCTCAGCAGGGGAACTCGGCACTCTGTGACTGACCCAGTTCACGGAAGCTAGGTCTCACAAAGTGGTATATTCGCACTGATCATCCGAACACGCCTCCCTTTTTCGTGATGTTCACAAGCTGTCACACCAATTTTCCTGTAAAGCGCTAGTGAGCATGTGCTCAAACATTCTTTTTAGCCGACCGATCGCCTTTCAGTTCTGCAGGTAAAGGGCTAGTGCATTCGCGAGTTACTTTCTGAACTATGCTCGTTGAGCTTTCTATCCCACGCCATCCCATTCCACCTACCCACCTGCAAACTGCGCGAGGGCGCGCGTCATACATTACGCACACAACCACCGCGCACGGGAAGAACTCTTAACACTTCCCATACGCCATGCGCCAAGCGCCGCTACTATACTACCTTTCACAAAACCGCCCAATCCTGGCTCCGCACGCATGGCTTTCCACCGTCACTTGCCCAGCAGGCGGACACCTTCCGGGATCACCAGTGGCACCAACATAGCCAGCAGCTTCATCAGCAACCGCGTTTCGCAGCCAGATCCCTCCGCCAACTCCAAGAACATTTGAAGCAGAAAAACAGTGGCGCAAGGGACGCGCAAACATTTCCTAATTCACTCACTACCCGGCCAACTCCTGTGCGTGACCTCCCCCGCTCTGGACACCATGCTTCAACGCCTACTACCGCAACACCCCGGTTAACTTTCCATCCCCCGGCTATGGAACCGCTTCCGCCACTACCCAGCCAACGCCCCCACGGACATCCCACTTCATGCCACCAACGACGACCTCGTCGGCTTCTTCAATTCTGTGCCCCAAGACTGCATGATCGACGCAGTCCACAGCCTTGTCGCCAAATGGCAGCTTGTCCACCAGACTACCACCATCACCGTTGACGCAACAGGTACAGGCAACCCGATACAACGCTCACACATTGGCCGCCGCCGCCGACGCCCCACCCAACGCGCATTGGACACCCACCACTGTCTCATTCGCCCTTGACGCTTGTTTTTTCCGGGCTTGCAACACCGCCTACAAATCCGAGGGGCAGGGATGGGATCGCCGTCGCTCTCATTGAACACGCCTGGCACCAATTACATTCAATCGCGCCCAGCTCCACTTCACATTAATTCGGTATGTGGATATCACCCACAACGAACACTTCTTCTCACATCCAGCCATACAATCACTGATCCACCCCAGTTTCTTCGGCGACCCAGTGGAGCTTGAACCAGTTGGTGACTTTCATCTACTGGGCTTCAATATCAACCTCTCCACCCGCACAATCACTTGCATACAACCTTCAGCCACATGCAAGTTCGGACTCATCCGAACGCGCCTCTCTTTTTCGTGATGTTCACAAGCTGTCACACCAGTTTCCCTGTAGTGAGCATGTGCTCAAACATTCTTTTCAGCCGACCGATCGCCTTTCAGTTCTGCAAGTCAAGGTCTAGATTTCAAGAAGGCAAGGGGCTAGTGCATTCGTGAGTCACTTTCTGAACTAATGCTCGGCCGCTTGAGCTTTCTATCTATCTATCTAACTATCTATCTATCTGGGTAATGAATCGACAATTGTACACATGTCACCGTTACATACGCACACATGTGTACATAATATATACAACATGTATTCAAAAACCTGTGAAGTTAATATGTGAAGACTATCTTGCACGTGCGTTGTAGGCGGACGGAGGTTAAATCGTACTCAGTGGCCGGTTAATGTTAGGTCGCCATGTTCTTACCACTAGAACATTTTGAGGCATGTTACGTTTGCATTGCGTATTCCCTTTCATTTGCAGTCCAGCGAGTTTTGAACTTGGTATGATATTCCAGTGGGCGTCGGGTTTGTTGCCCTATCACAGAAGGTTCTGCTTGTGTAAGGGCCCTTTGGTAGTTGTACAATGTTGTACAAGCAGTAGGCTTGCCAAAGTATCGTACCGGTGTTCAGACTACACTGCGCGAGACGAAATCAAAACGTGCCATTTGTATCACACAGGTTGCGCCCATGGCAAATGATGTGGGTTTGATTCAAAAACCTCAGCTGTTGGCTTGCAACTTTGTAGGAACAAATTGTTGCCTCGCTCTTAAGAGCGCGCTGCTCGTGGAAACAATGCACTGAAGCACGCATCTTGATTGCATTTGACAGAGGCATTGTTTTAGCGGCAGGGGTTCACGGGTGTTTTTCGGAGTTTGTTGATCTTCCACACTCCACCAACCTTTAGTAGTGCTGAATATCAAAGCAATCCTGTGTTTGAGTTTCGGCCTGCTCCTTCGGGTGCCACTGATGCCAGGATTGTGGCTGCTAGCTAACCCAATAGACTGAGAACGTCTATTTTCAAAAATAGACGTTTAACTTTTAACTTTTAACGTATTTTACGATAAAAATTATCGAAATTACGATATTTTTTAAACGTATTTTCCAAAATACGATAATTTTTTCGTCTATTTTTACGTTAAACAATTCGTCTATTTTTATCGAAATTTCGTTAATTTTTCATAGTTTTTCGACTATTTTTTACGTATTCGTCTATTTTTAGCGTCGAAAACTTCTAACCAACTTCTAGCAAACTTCTACTTGCAAAACTGAGGCCAACAAGTCCTCCAAGCAGTTGGACTGATCAGCTGTGATCTTCTTCTCCTTGAGGACTGTCTGTTCCCGACTAGTGCCCCTGCCACGGCAGCCACAACAGCCACTTCCATGACAACAATCAACAAAACATCAACAGCATCAAAAAAAGACTTCCACCAGGACTTCACAAAAACACTCTCAAAAAGACTCTCAACAGACTCTCAACAAGTCTCCACACCTCTCAACAAAAAGCAACTCTGTCAAACACTCTCTCAACAAAAAGGCAACCCTCTCAAAAACTCTCAACAAAAAGGCAACTCTCTCAAAAACTCTCTCAAGAAAAAGACAACTATCAAAACTGTCTCAGCTGCTCTTCCCGAAACTCTGAATGACTCTCTCAGCAAGACTGTCCACCACTGCAGCAAAACACGCCTCTCGCGACCAGCTTCGATCTTGCGAAAGCCGAAGAACTCCACCCCATCTTCGCTGTGCGTGACGTACACATCGCCACTGGAGAGCGCCTCCTGAAAGCTGGACTCGCTGTTCTGAAAGTAGAGTCCTTTCAACACGCTCTTCGGCAATCCGGTTTCGGAATCCTTGCCGTATTTGCGCTCGTAGAGCTTCTTGGCCTCTTGAAACATTGGTTTCTCCGCATTCAAAGAGTATCTGCCGTTCTTCAATTTCGTGAACAGCTGGTTGATCACCTGCGTCCTGAACTCGCGAGGACTTGGCTTCGAAAGGGCCTCGGTATCGTAGAGGTGAATGATGTGGGCCGGCAAACTCCTCCTCATCGAGTTAAATTTTATACTCTTTCCTTTGTCGCGGAGGTGAGATTCCTCCTCCTCTCCACCAGACTCTTCCTCGTTGTCGTCCTCGTCCTTCTTGGAGCTTGAAGACCTGAGGCCATGCTTCAGCTCATTGATCGCCTTGTTCATGCTTCCACTGGCAGCTGGCCTCTTCTTGGTCTCCGGCTCGCCATCCTCAGCCTCATCCTTCCTTGATGATGGTCGCTTCATGGCGGTACTCCGAAAGTCGATGCGCGCTGCTATTGGACTTTCCAGCTAACTGCTTCACGGATATGGGAACAAATTCACTTTCTCTCAACCAACAAGTGCACAAAGTTATTCAAACAGGTAAGAGCTCTCAACAATTGCAATATATACAATGTATAGAAATCATAGAAATACATATAAATTTTCTTAACTTATGAATGTTCAAAAGTAGAAGTTTACTAGAAGTTTCCATGAAACTTCTAGTTTCCACAACTAGAAGTTTACTAGAAGTTTACTAGCAGTTTACTAGAAGTTTACTAGAAGTTTTATAAGCACCATTGCATATTCACTGTAAGGGTTGTCATTTTCAACAAGTCAAACTTCTACTTTACTTCTACTTAAACTTCATGGAAACTTCTAGTAGACTTCTACTTTCATAAACACATAATGTTGAAGATTCACAAAAGTTTCAATGAAATTCAACATGAAATTCAACATGTCAATCAAATATTTCCACCACAGTAACTCTCAACTCTCTCAACAGCTTCAATAGTTCACAAATCCCTCAACGACTCTCCAAGCAGACCTGCGCAAAGAAAACAGTCAAGTGTGAAACACTCTCTCAAACAACTCACATGCACTCAACATGTTTTCCATCAACGCGCGAATGGCTCCAATCAGTTCGGCCCTTTAAAAAAGTGAGGGTTGGACGCCCAACTGTCAAACAGCAAGCCAGCTGCGAGTGTCATCATGAGCCTTGCTGCTTCTTCTTCTTGTCCTTCTTCTTTGATGCTCTCGACTTGGGCATCCGCTTGGGTCCAGGATGTGCAGGATCAGCAGGCTGGGAGGAAGAAGAAGGAGGTCCACCAATGTTCATGTTGCAGGCTGGAGGGCCAGCAAGCAACAAGGCCTGGATGCGCTCGGCAAGCAGCATTGTCTTGCAACCAATGATGGAAAAGTCTTTGCAACCAATGATGACGAAGCAGCAGCTGACATGTTGAAGCAAGGCACGGCAGCAGCAAGTTCTGATGAACAGATACACTCAAGTAGCCATTTGCTCAAAAAACAAAAGCGGTTGAAGCACCAACGGACTCACCACCACCACTGGCTATTATACACCAACCAGGAATGTGAAGAATGAATGGTGATGTTTTCAGATCCAAACTCTTGGGGCTTTGATCCGTCTTCAGAGGAAATGCATCTGACAAAGATAAACACAACAATCATCCGACATGACATGATCAGTGATTCAAATTCAAAAAAGTCCTCAATCAACAACTCTCCACAACTCTCCACAGCAAAACGCTCTCTGTCAAGAAGATGTTCACTCCCTCAACCTCTCTCCAAACCTGCCAGGATCAGTACAATTCTGCCAAATTCAACTGTCCTCTCCACATCTCTCAACATCTCTCCAAACACAAGTCTGCCAAATTCAACTGTCCTCTCTGTCTCTCGCAAGTCACTCCTCTCAACAAAAGCGCTCAACATGAACATTCCCCTATAATAAGTGTACATGGTTCCAACTTCGCAAACACAATAACAACAAACCACCACAGTACAATCTTTGAGAAATGGCTGCAAATACACAGAGAAGTGGCTGCGAATACACATGCTGACCCCAGAAATTACAAGTGCAAAACTTCTACCAAACTTCTAGTTCGCAACTAGAATTGACGTACAAAACTTCTACAAAAGTTCTATCAAAGTTCTACTTGCAAACTAGAAGTTTGATAGAAACTTCTATGAAACTTCTAGTTTGCAATCGCCGCAAAATAAGAGTATACGTTAAAAGTTTCGTCTATTTTTAACGAAATTTCGTTATTTTTTTCGATAAAATAGACGCAATTAAGATATTTCTTTTTAAACGAAATTTCCAAAAATTCGTTAACTTTTTTAACGAAAAAATTAACGAAATTAAGTTAATAGTCTATTTTTTACGTCTATTTTCGAAAATAGACGTTCTCAGTCTATTGGGTAAGCTGCAATAAGAACCCAGGGCGCAGAACAGGATTCTGTAGTGCAATGAAATGAAAGCAACTGTAGTCATCCTGAATGATAGAAAATGGGACGACCCCGAACAAAGAGGACATGGATTCTTGAACGCAAAGCAACCATGTAGCGACCCAGGTAGGTGCGAAATTGTATAGATATAGAAATTTGCTGAAGACGCAGCATAGATAATAGACACTTAAAATACTTTAAATATGATGAAAGATATGAAATTGAAGAAGAAGAAGACGAAAAAGAACAAGACGACGGGTGGCCCGAGAGCGAGACGTGTGATTGTCCAGTACTGTGGAAAAGATATCGAGAAAGAAAGAAAAAGAAAGGATGGACGTGAAGGAGTGACAGTGTGGATGTGCAGGTGTCATACAGATGTGTAGATGTATGGAGGTGGAGAGGTAGATCTGTGGATGTGAGCGTGCGAAGATGTAAATGCACAGAGACGAGAGAAAAGATATGTAGAAAGAAAGAAAGACAGGACGGATGTGAAGGAGCGACAGTGTGGATGTACAGATGTGATATAGATATGCAGATGTGTGGGTGTGGTGAGGTGGAGAGGTAGATCTGCGGATGTGAGCGTGTGAAGATGTAAATGTAGAGAGGTGAGGGGGTGTAGACCTAGATGCGTCGATGCGACGGCAATGCAACGTCAACCTTAGTTGTGCAAGTACAACGCTGAAGAGGTTCAACTAGAACTGAAGAACGTACATTTCACACTGAAGTTTCCACGAACAGGGCGACCTGAGAGTAAACGACGTCACGATCATGACAAGCGACTCGTGTATTCCAAGCGAACATCGTTTGTCATGAAGGTGAAGTACACACATACTAACGTCACGATGACTCTTTTGTGGCAGCCACTTATGAGTAAGCAAAGTAGCTAAATTTGTCAACCTCTCAAGAGAGCCGGGTGGTCGGGAGACATGACTCAGCTGCAGGGGCGCCAAAGCGGCCGCGAGAGATGACTCAGCCGCGAGAGATGATTCATCCGCGTACTCAAGTTGTACTACAAAGTCGCCAGTTCTCAGCTTCCAGCTCGACAGCTTGCTCCGCGTACTAAAGTTGTACTACAAAGTCGCCAGTTCTCATCTTCCAGCTCCCCAGATACGCCGCGTACTAAAGTTGTACTACAACTTCGCCAGTTCTCATCTTCCAGCTCCCCAGATACTCCGCGTACTAAAGTTGTAGTACAACGTCGCCAGTTCTCAGCTTCCAGCTCCACAGATTGCTCCGCGTACTAAAGTTGTACTAGAAAGTCGCCAGTTCTCATCTCCGCGTACTAAAGTTGTACTACAAAGTCGCCAGTTCTCATCTTCCAGCTCCCCAGATTACTCCGCGTACTAAAGTTCTACTACAAAGTCGCCAGTTCTCATCTTCCAGCTCCCCAGATACTCCGCGTACTCAAGTTGTACTACAAAGTCGCCAGTTCTCAGCTTCCAGCTCCGCAGATTGCTCCGCGTACTAAAGTTGTACTACAAAGTCGCCAGTTCTCATCTTCCAGCTTGCCAGATACTCCGCGTGCTCAAGTTGTACTACAAAGTCGCCAGTTCTCAGCTTCCAGCTCCATAGATTGCTCCGCGCACTAAAGTTGTATGCGCTACAAAGTCCACAGTCCCGCAGAGGGTTGCGCCGGACAGACACAAATCGCACTCTCGCGCGCGATCTCCGCAGAGGGTTGTCCCGGGCTGTCAAATCGCACTCTCGCCTGCATTTCGCGCACTCGACACGCACGATCTCCGCAGAGGGTTGCGCCGGACAGACGCAAATCGCACTCTCGCCTGCATTTCGCGCACTCGACGCGCGCGATCTCCGCAGAGGGTTGCCCGCGACCGGGACAAATCGCAGTCTCGCCTGCATTTCGCGCACTCGACACGCGCGATCTCCGCAGAGGGTTGCCTGCGACAAAACCAAATCGCACTCTCGCCTGCATTTCGCGCACTCGACGCGCACGATCTCCGCAGAGTTGTTGCGACGGACAGAGACAAATCGCACTCTCGCCTGCATTTCGTGCGCTCGACACGCACGATCTCCGCAGACGGTTGCGTTTCGCGGTGCTCCGGCGGTACTGCCCCCGGCCTTAAGAGAGAAAGTTAAGAAGAGGGAGAGGTGAAGATGTGAGATGTAGATGAGAGGTAAAGATGTGAGATGTAGATGTGAGGATGTGAAGATGAGCAGAGATGTAGATGTGCACTTGTGAATGTAGATGTGAAGATGAGCAGAGATACAGGTGAGAATGTGGATGTGCAGAGGTGAAGATGTGAAGATGTAGATGAGACGTAGTTCTTCTGCAGATGGTTTTTACGAAGAACCCTTCGCAGACGCTCTCGGGAAAAGTAAGAAGACGCAGAAGAAGAAGAATAAGACGACAAAAGTAAACATCAGCTATATACTGTATGTATTTAATAGCAAAAAAGGTCCTTTAATATATATATATATGTTTTTTTGCAAAACACTTCCAAGGACAAGGATCCTTGCAGTCAGCTCAAGGGCCAAAGGGTGATGGGCCTGTGAATTTTGTGCGATTAGGGTTTGCGCAAAGGTGTACGACAGAGCAAGCAATAAAACCAAACGCTTGCCCGTGAGTCGCACCACTAGGGGCTTGGGTGTTGCCACTTGAGCTCAGCTCAACTGAGACCACAGTGCCGAAAACTCATATCCAAGAGATCCAAAGAAAAGCGACGATGTTTGGGCCTCTTTAATCAGGCTCCCCAAACGGGGTGCAAATGCCTTTTGTTCATTTTTTTTTCTCTTGAACATTCAAGTTGACATAGTAGGCAAGATATGGTGAAGTTGGAATGATGGTCACTGGAACCTGGCGCTCTTCAGCATGAACATGTTTGACCAGGAAGAGGTCACAATTTTTCTGAACGCAATGCTGGTTGAAGAGTACACTCGCAAGTGCATCACTTCACAGTACACACTCTGGGCGACACTCAACCCAGAGGTAATTTACCTTGAGTTGAATGAACTGAAAGGGAACGAACAGAAAGACCCTTGTGTTCCCTCATGTCTGCTCTAAACTTGATACTGTAATTGAAACTTGAATTGGCAGCTGAACTTCAGCAAGGCAGCAAGGTCATTCCTTTGCACAATGGCTTGGGTCATAGGCCATTAACGTGCAGGGACACACGTGACAGTGTACATTCTGAAGAGAACTGCGTCATGCATGCGAATGGCTTCGCCTGCCTTCCTTCTGGTGACACGAGACAATCAGCAAAAGTACAAGCAAACGGAGAACAATAACAACGTTTCGCTCTGATTCATATCGCAAATCGGAGAACATCTTCGTTTTTTGTACGTATGCGCCCAGCAAGCTTACCTTCCGCGTGTGCTGGGCTCACGCCAGCTACACCAGACGTTATGACTCACCCCGGCACATCTAGAAGTGCCTTAAATAAAAGTGATTGCCAGGCATGAGTTGGTGTATTCATCCTGCTGGCAATGCCGCTCAGACAGCTGACAAGAGCTGACAAGTCTCACATTGGCAATGATCATTAATCCGCAAAGCGGGAGGTGATGAGACCTATGCTTTTGTTGTGTAGGAAAGCGGATGCGTGTTGTGGAAGGTGCAACTTTTCTCTCTGGCCTGGGAAGGACCAACGCTGCTTGTGCTGACAGAGGCTGACGTGAAACATCCATGGGCCGCATCGCTGGAATTCCTTCGGAACCAGAAGAAGTGAGTGTGCTGGACGGCAAAGCTTGCTTTGCATTGGGCCTTGAGGGCTTGCCAGTTGTGAATACAATTCAAGCCGTTTTTTGATGTTTCTTGATCACGTGGGCGCACAGTGTGCAGTGAGTATATGGCGCATATATAGCATGTTTAATTACTCAACCAGGGTGCAGTTCCAAGGTTTAGTGTTTCAGCCTTTCGATATATGCACAGGCGGGAATCGTGATAAAAGTCAAGACACGAAGAACGGGCATGGTTAAGTATCCAATCAAGCCTTGCTTTGCTTAGTCCAAGTTAAGTTACGCGTAATCTTGTGCCGGCTTAGCCCAGGCGCCAGCGATGTGCTCAGCAGGCATGGGTCAGCTGGCCAGTCGTTTTTTGTACACACTCAATGAGTTGACTGAAACCGCTTGGAGTCTGGAATTCTGTTTGATTTTTTGTTTTTTCATTTGTCCTGAGCCACACGAGGCTCGTGGAGGACGAGCCAAATGTAGCAGCGGTGTCGGGAACCAATCAAATGCAGTTGTCATTGCTGAAGGCGCTCCAGTTTCCTGCATTCGTGTCCACATGTCATTCCGCAGTGCTTTAGACCAAGCAGCGCTTGGTGCAGCAGTGAAGTAGCGGACCATGAGGCGTTGCCGCATTTGTTCTTTTTTAGCGCTTAGCGTATGCTTGAGCTGGAAGAACTGCTTCATGAACCTTCGTCGCGAGATGCTGAGTGTGGTATGTGCACTGAGTTGGACGTCGCCGGCGCTTGCAAATAGCATTATCAAGCAGATGGCAGGCGAATCCAGGAAACTGTCAGATGCTCCTTGCTTCAAGAAAGTTGGACTGTGATCTTCCTGACCTTACTTCTTTCAAGTATATGGGGTGGAGCCCGCTGTTTGTTTGTTCTTTTTCATTTTTTTAACAGATGTTAACAGGTTCATACCCATATCCCATATCAGTATTATTTTTTGGATTTTTTGGGTGTGTCGATTGCCATTTATTTGAGTTCAATAGATTGGCTGCCCAAGGCCCTCAAATCAGGAAAGCCACTTGTTGTGGACTTTGCTGCAGATTGGTGCCCTGATTGCCAACAAATGGCGCCTGTTCTTCTGGAGCTCAAGCAACAACTGGGTAGGGATGTGGAATTTGTCACATTGGATGTATCATATGCAGCGCCAGGACAAAGGGCACAAAAAGGAAGTGAAACGGTAAGAAGTCACACTGCATAAAGTCGTAGCCCCCTTTGTATATATATATATATAACATCCCCGATGGAATAACGCCTATAAAATGGACGTACTCGAGTACCAAAACCCCATGTCATTTTATAGGGAGGGCTTGCTATAAAATGATGTGTCGACCTGGTAGCTTGTGGCCAGAATCATGTGGGCCGCACATAGATAGAGGTCTGGATGTTTTGACATTAGATTTTATAGGAGTGAGGTGGTATGAGCCCCGATTGTATAGCAGACCAAGCCTTACAATGATTAGAAGTTGGTTCTTGATCTTATATGAAGAGAGTTGTGGACAAGAAAGCTGAGATTTCATTTTATTGTGGCAGATGTTGGAAGTCAGTTGCGTGCAGAATATGTTGGTTTTTTGACGACAATCAAGCGGATTGCTTTGGACATCAGAACAATCAGACGAACGCACAGGGGAAAAAACCTGCTCATCGCTGATGCTGTCAGATTTTGCAAACCAAATCCCTATAAATTCACGTCTCAGCCCAGTTGAACCCAAACAACCCACTATAAAATCAATTCCGACCTGGGCAAAATAAAGTTAAAACTACCTCAAACCTAGATCATATTTTACGTCTTCCTTCTGCTTTCGGGCACCTTAGATGTTGAGACTTGATTTTATAGAGATTTACTGAGTCATGTCGAGTCTTCATTTTATAGTGGAGAGATTGCTTGCTGGATGTTGGGGCAGGCGATTTATGGCTATAAAATCGCGCTCCCCAGACCTACCGGTAATTCCAAGGGGGATTATATTATAACTAAGAGTTGTGTTAAGAAAACAGTGACGCAACGACCGAACACCTTTGAACTTAAGTTTAAAGAGTCTTTAGTGGGCACAGATTGGACAGGATCTACACTCCCCCGAAGTCTTGAGAATGACTTGTGGGCAAAGAGGTTTGGAGTGGATGGCCTGCCGCATGTAGCATTCATCGACTCGCAGCACCGTGTGCAAACTGCGCTAGTTGGAGACGTACCTCCAAATGTTGTTCGCGCTGATGTTGAGGCGCTGATTAAAGGAGGCGAACTACCATTTATTATGTATGATGCGTTTCAAGGGCAGAACAATATTCTGCAATAAGCGAACTCAACAGCTGTGTCCACTGCACTTGTGAAGACAAAGAACTGGCTTTGGAGAAGGGCAAAGGGGTGCAAAAGCGGCTGGCTAAAAGTATCAGTCGAGCTTGGGCAAGGATATCTCGCAGGCCCAAGGGCAGAAAACTGTGGCAGCGCCCATGGGTTGGTTGACTGAATATTGTATATGATATGTTATACAGGAGTTCTACAAAGCATACTCAGCTTGTACAGTGTATTATCAAAATCACATTCTCCTTTGTTGCTCCTGGCGTGACAAGGTTTGGCGGTCCTCAACTATCTCAGACTGTTGTCGATGGCCTGAGCTGTTGGGGACCTCAACGCATCTCAGGATTTCCAAGGGACTTGTGATACAGTTTGCTTCTAGGTGACAGTCCCGAGGCTGCTTTGGAGAGGTGTGGGCCCAAGAATGCAAGTTAAAGTTCAAATTCTGGCCTAATATTGCCAGGATTGATTAATCTCATTCTGAACACTTGTTGACGTTTGAGAGGCTCGCTGTTCTGGCAGAGGTTTGGTACCTAGACTAGATTGGCCAGTGTTACATAGTCAAGCAGCATATTGGCACATCTCTAGCGTATGTATGCCAAATTTGCCAAATAGCATGGTGTCGCACAATGTCTCACCACTATTTTTTCTTTCTAGATGACGCGCCTGTTTGCGTTCGTAGATCTCGTCCAGTACCGTCATTGAGATGTAGTAGTGAATCCTGTTTGCTTACAGCAGGATAGGTCAGGTATGGTGGGGTGCATGACGGCAAGGCTTCTCCACAACCAAGCCCACAAATGTTGGAACCATTCAAGGCAGGGTACTTGGCGCCTGAAACTCGCAAGAAAGTGCTTCCTGTCATGTCATGAAGGCACTTCGGGTGCTAAGCTTTTGATTGCAAGAACTCACATGAATTCTGGTTGTCCTTATCATTTTGTGCAGTTCTTTTTTTTGCTTTACGTTCAACTGAACCTGGAAAGTCTTCGGATTTGTGCCCAGTCCAGGCCCAGATGATCCTGCCTGCTGAGTTTGGCGACGTAGGCAGGTTGCAGATCACCATCAAGAATCAAGAGTAATATCTTGCATATATACATATATACAGTATATAATTGGTCACCCCCTCCCCAGATCTACCTTTTCCTGCTTTTCAGCTTTTCTACCTTTTCTTGCATTCCTCCATTTCAGCTCTTCCGCTTTTCATACTTCTCAGCTCTTCTCCCCTGTGTGGAATAGAATTTTGCATTATTTTGACACGATCTTAAGAAGGGCGTTAAAAAGAAATCGACTAAAGAGCTTAAAGCGAAATCAACAGGTTGCAAAAGGAATTAAGGGGATAGCAACAACATAAACAAAAGGAATTCAATAGGCAATCGATAATATCAACAAGGAATGATAAAGAACAATGAAAAGTGTAGACGTGATTGCAGGTGATGTCTTTATTAAAGCCAAACAGGGCACGGTGTAACGTTATATTTTGAAAGTTCTCTAGTGTAATGGGCAACCCCCTTGTGGAAGATAATTTTGCAATAGTTTGATAGCACTTAGTAAGGGCTTAAATAAAACAGTAACAAAGAACTTAAAAGGTAAGCAGCAAAAATCAAAACGATTTCAAAGGGAGTCGACAAGAACCAACAGGAATTCCATAGGTAGTCCAAAAAATAACAAGGAGTTTCCAGGAAGAGAATTCACAAGTAAAAGTAATGAACAATGAAACGCATAGACATCATTGCAGGGGAGGTTTTCTTCCAATCGTCGTACACGAGCAAAGTGCAAACAATATTTGAGAGGGTGATATCATTGAACAATGAGACACACGTAGACTTTAATCCAGGGGGTTGGTATTAAAGCGAAGGTTTTCGTATTTAATATTTCTAGTGTACTGGGCTAACCTCTTTGTGGAATATACACTATGAGCTAATGAGTTAGGGCTTTCACAGCACATCGAAATGGACAACTCCTATCCCGTGAGGGAAAAGCTGTTTCGACCGTTGTGCGGCTAGCTAACTCCTGTCTCATCATGAGATAGGACTTAGCCTATACTTGGATAGGTGTTTCTAATTGTTTCTAATCACTTCAGGGTGTCCTCGCACAAGTTTGTGATGCGTTAGTCTTTTAAATATCTGACGCCACAATAATTACTGTATGTTGAACACCAATTTTCCGGACATCGAGCATCCGGATGCAAAAATGTTGCTGGCATGACCAAACGGAAGGGAAGAGGCGGACATCGTTGGCATGCTGAACCGAAGCGTTCCAAATATGTTCAGTTTGCCGTTCTCTCAAACCTGATGAGTTGGGAGTTCGTTCGGTGGTGGCCTGCTTACCTCCTATCTCGTTTCCTTTTGACGAGTGTATCTTCCAAAATACCTTAGTTTTAAGTTTATGTGTTAGGAGGGAGCAAGTCCCAACCCATTTTCCCCTAATATATATATATATATGTTTTGACTTTTCATTGTTTGATAAGAGATGCACCCCCGAAAAGTACCATGGACCCGGGTCGAATGGGACCCTGAAAGATTGTGGTTTTCAGGGTCCATGTTAGTTTTCCACAGGGTAGTTAGTAGTAAGGGCATTGAAAGAACTTGATTAAGCAATTTCAAAGAATCAAGAGGAAAGGAATTCAATAGGTAATCAATAGAAACAAAAGGGATCAGGAGTTTAAGAAAGGTAGTTCACAAATAAAACTAAAGAAACATGAAAAGGGTAGACGTGATTGCAGAGGATGTTATTATTGAAGCTAAACAGGGCAGACACTATTGTAGGGGGTTATATTTTTTCAAGATTTCTAGTGTACTGGGCTAACCCAAGCTGATTAAGTAGCTTAAAGGCAAACCAAAAGGAATCAGAAGGAACAACATAATGTAAACGGACATCTTTTGAATTCAAAAGGGTTTGCGATAAAGACCTGCGTTTTTAGTTCTAAATACACAAAAAAATACTTACTCCGTCGTGCTAACACCATACTACTTCTTTAGCATTTTTAACCAAGAACAAGACAACCAAAAACCAAGACACCAAAGATTTTTTCGAGACGTTTGGTTTCAGGACTATTCTTTTCGTTTTTTTTTGGTACTTCCTTTATTTATTAGTTTTGAATTAAACGACATAATCAACAAAAGCATATTTTTGCAAACTTGAGACTAAGAACAAATACGCAAAAACAAAAGAAAAAACACGAAAACAAGCCCTTAAACCACACTTTTCGGAAAATCATTGTGTTGTTTGTTTTTTGTTTTTGCCCAGCAATGCTTAAAATAGAAGGTTTAAATAGTTTTTTAGTATATATGTTGCAAACAATCATCAAACACAGCAGGTTTTGGCATTTTTCCCCAAACAGTTTACTGTTGGGGTTCTATCTTAGGAAAAAAGAGCTGGCCACACTCACTGGCCGCGCCCTTGAACTCTGTGGCTGGGCTCTGTGGCTGGGCTCTGTGTCCAGGCCTTGTCCTCCTCTTGTCCTCTGTGGCTGGGCTCAGTTCTGTGTCAGGGCCTTGTCCTCCTCTTGTCCTTGTGGCTGGGCTCTGTGTCCAGGCCTTGTCCTCCTCTTGTCCTCTGTGGCTGGGCTCTGTGGCTGGGCCTTCTTGTCCTCCTCTTGTCCTTGTCTTGGCCGCGCACCCGAACTCTGTGCTGGTCTCTGTGGCCCGGCTTACTGGAGAGGAGTGTGGCCGAACAAGTAGCGATGTCAATGCCGACAAAAAGTCATTGATGAAGCAGTTTGCTCTTGGGGTGAAGGTAGGGCGTACCAAGAAATCGATTTTTGATTAATATTGGTCTAAGCGAACCGTTTTGAAGCTGTTTGGGGTCTCTGCTTGTATAGTTTAACATGCATTGGTAATGGCCAGCTAGTGAGGGTCTATTCAAAAAAATATATATATACTCGTTTGCTGTGATCCACTTGTTTCATTTGATCCACAAACGGACAGCTGCAGTGTAGCTTTGCAGTTTATTGACGAGCTGTGTGCAAGAGAAGCAGTATATTTATACACATATGCAGGTCCCGACGCCTTCTTCCCATCGCTCCTTTTGACACAGCAAGGTGGGCCGAGAAGAACAACTGATCGGACAGTCGTTTCTACTTCCAGCCCTTTCCTCCATTTCTTAGAGATGAGACGGAATAGTAAGCCAGTGATCATTCAGGTGCATCTTCGGAGCTGAATAAGTACCTTGTGGAGTGCGGTCCCAATATGACGGGGGCAAATGTAGCATCAACCCGCTGAGCCACTGTCAAAGCCTATGGCCTATGGCGGTGCACGAATACTGCACTAAGTAAGGGAACACGCATACCAAAGTTATCCAAAGTTTGCGACGCAATGTGGCCATTTTGCAATCGCAGCTTTTTTGGTGCTTGTGCACGAGAGCAATAAACTCACTATTCAATGACCCTGTCACAAACTGTCACATTATTCGGCCACCATGAGGCCTGTACAAGTAACCTTCCAATCCTTGAGTTGGAGAAGTCAGTGTCCTGACCCCCTTATATACTGTAGAAGTATGCGCTGTACATATGCAATTTTTTCTTTTTGTTCTATGCTAGAACCTAGCGTCTGCCTTGTGGATGTGAAGGATTGGTAGTGGACACACTAACTCCCCTCTATTTTTTGAATCAAGAAGGTGGACTCCCAGCGTTGTTCTTCCCTGCAGGGAGGGGGGGTCGGAATGGAGTCAGCCGCTGCCTTTGAGAAGGGAATAGAAGGGAGACCTCCCTGGAATGTGTCAGGTTGACACGCAATCAATCCTGCAGGATCGACTGCTTCTTTCAATCAGGATCAGATCTCATAGGGAGCGAAAATAACTATATACAGTATCAGTATCCAATCAAAAAGTAATTGTCTAATCAGTGGTCCCCTGGTCGTTTGGTGCCCTGGTCCTTGGTTCCCTTGGTCCTTTGGTCCTGAGGCGCCTTGGTCCTTCACATCATTCACCAGATTTTGAAAAAAAACCGTTCATTGTCCTCTCATGTAAGGGTGATGTGTTTCTTTTATGTGTCAACGTGGCTTCCATTGAC
Organism: Durusdinium trenchii; assembly: GCA_963970005.1. Classification (NCBI taxonomy): domain Eukaryota; class Dinophyceae; order Suessiales; family Symbiodiniaceae; genus Durusdinium; species Durusdinium trenchii. The sequence continues at coordinate 94,632 of CAXAMN010000081.1, forward strand.
AGGCATTCGTGGAACCAACCCAATAGGCATAGCGCTCGCTAAAAAAGGACAACGCCTTGCCTGTACACGCCGACAACGATTCGCGTGTACGCGCGCATTTTAGAAGCCTTGGAGGCCTTCACCATCATGGCTGCACACCACACTCCAACTGAGTGTGGGCTAATTGAGGGTCAAATAATTGTGGACAGCCCTTATTGTGGGCCATCTAGATCAAAAGAAAAGATCAAAATCATTGGATCAATTATGTAAAAACTAAGAACAGGATCAAACAAAAATAGTCCTGAGTAGGTCCCCTGGTCCATTGGTCCCCTGGTCCTTTGGTCCACTGGTCCTGTACTCCTTTCATCTGCTGGTCCTTTGGTGCCCTAGCCTTTGGTCCGCTGGTCACTTTCCTGGTCCTTGTCCATGCCTCGTGGTCCATTGGCTTTTCATCAGGCAATGGGGTGTGTAGTTTTCGATGGTAAACTATTTTGTGGTGCCTTTTGAGTCTGATGACTTTTGATGTTTGGTTCGCTCTGCGGGGGAGGCGGTGCGCCCTCCCCCCAACCTGCCTCAAGCGCCACAAACTTTGCACTACTTTTGCCAATGCGCTGGCCCTGCCGCGACAGATATTCTAAAGGTCACCCAGGCGCCCATCGCTCACACAAAATACTCGCCAAAGTAATTAAAATGTTGTGTGGCAAGCGGTTGCAGCATCCTTTCATTGTCTGGTGGATGAGCCCCTCCTTGATGGGGCAATAGGATGTGTAGTCGTCGACGATGATGTATTTTGTGGTGCCTTCAGCGTGCAACAACAACAACAACACTAGACGACGAGTGGCCCGAAAGCATTTTTCATCACGTAGGAAGTCAGAGTTTGAGTTATCTGTTAAGTGTTCAGTGTGAAGTGTTAAGTCGAGTGAGTTGAGGCAGTGTGTGGGTCTCTGTGTGTGTATCTATGTCTGTGTGTGTATGAGGTGTGTCCGAGTAAGTTGAGGCAGTGCGTGGGTCTCTGTGTGTGATGTGTGTGTATGAGTCCCTGTCTGTGTGTGTCTGCTGCTGGTGAAGGTCTTCACTGTAGATATAGTGAAGGAAGTAGCTCGCAGGCCTCCCAAACCCCCCACCGGCGGCCAAGCGGTGAGAGCATTTGAGCTGCTGGTAAAAGGAAATAGTAAAGCACACAGCTCTTCTCTTCGCTACTCCAGTTGCACTACAGAGTCGCCAGGTCTCATCTTCCAGCTCCCCAGCTACTCCGCGTCCTAGAGTTCCACTTCTCGTCTTCCAGCTCCCCAGATACTGAGTGTGCTAAGGTTGTACTACAGATCCCCAGATACTCCGCGTACTAAAGTTGTACTACCAAGTCGCCAGTTCTCATCTTCCAGCTCCCC
>CAXAMN010000081.1:97816-116268 GCA_963970005.1 Durusdinium trenchii
ACTACTACTACTACTACTACTTCTACCTACTACCTCCTACCTCCTACCTACTACCTACTAGCTACTACCTACTACCTACTACCTGCCACCTACTACCAACTACCAACCTACCGCCCACTACCTACCACCTACTACCCACAACCTACTTTCTTAGCCACTGCCCACTACCCACTACGTACTACCTACTACCTACTGCCTACTACCTACTACCTCTACTACCTACTACCTCTACTACTTCTCACTACCCACTCCCTACTCCCCAATCCCTACTACTGCCTACTGCCTACTGCCCACTGCCCACTACCTACCTACTACCTACTAGCACTACTCCCTACTACCTACTACTTACTACTACTACTACTGCTGCTGCTGCTGCTACTGCTACTACTACTACTACTACTACTACTACTACTACTACTATAGTACTGGTACTACAACGACGACGACGACTACTGCCACTGCCAATGCCACTAGACCGCTACGACTGACAAGCGGCGCTACTACTACTCCTCCTCCTGCTGCTGCTGCTGCTGGTCCTGCTACTGCTATTGCTACGGCTGCTACTGCTACTACTGCTACTGATACTGCTACTGCTTCTGCTACTACTACGACGAGGACGACAATGACGACGACGACGACTACTACTACTACCGCTACCCCTACCACTACCACTACTACTACTACTACTGCTACTACGACTACGACTACGACCACGACCGCGACTACGACTACTATTGGTACTACTACTACAAATACGACTACGACGGCTACTACTATTACTACTACTACCTATTACCTACTACCTACTACCTACTACTTCTACTTACTACTACTGCTACTACTACTACTACTACTTCCACTACTACTTCTACTACTACTAACAACAACAACAACATGAACTACTTCTACTACCACCACCCCTACGACGACTACAACTACTACCACTACTACTACTACTACTACTACTGCTACCGCCACTACCACCACCATCGCTACTACTACTAGCAAAAAATACTACTATACGACTACTACTACCAATATCACTACCACTACCACTACCACTACGACTTCTACTACCACTACTACTACTACTACTACGACTACTACTACTACTACTACTAGTACTAGTACTAGTACTACCACTACTACTACCCCTACGACTACTACTAACTACTAACTACCAACTACTAGCTACTAACGTCTAACGACTAACTACAAACAACAACAACAACAACAACTACTACTACTACTACTACTACTAGTACTACTACTACTACAACGACGACGACAACAACTACTACTACTACTACGACGACTAACTACTACTTCTACTACTACGACGACTACTACTATGACTAACTACTACTACGACTAACTACTACTAGGACTAACTACAACCACAACAACAACAACAACAACTACTACTACTACTACTACTAGTACTAGTACTAACTACCAACTACCAACTACCAACTACTAACTACTAACTAACTACTAACTACTTACTACTTACTACTAACTACTTACTACTAACTACTAACTACTTACTACTTACTACTTACCACTTACTACTCACTACTTACTACTTACTACTTACTTTTTACTACTTACTACTTACTACTACTACTACTACTACTACTACTACGACTACTACTACTACTACTACTACGTCTACTACTACTACTACTACGTCTTCGTCTACGTCTACGTCTATGTGTACCTCTACCTATGCCTTCTACTTCGACTTTTACTTACTGACTTGACAGTCTCTCAGTTCGCAAAGCACGACAACGTTGGCTGTTTGTGCTCATGGGGGAGGCACGCTGCGCCTTCCTGCCCAACATTCCTCCCACACCATGAAATCTTCACATTTCTCCCGCAATCTCCTTTTTTGCTTTCAATCCAACAACCCGACCTATTATCACTACTACTACTACTGCTACTACTACTACTACTACTACTACTGCTTTTACGATTTCCGCCACAACAACAAGAACTGCTTCTTCTACTAACCACAATATTTCCCACAGGTTACAGGTTTCAGTCAGCATTGATTTTGTTTGACAGGGCCAAACAATTCAGACACTGAACATTTGGCGAACTGCAGGAGGGCACCACCACCGCCGCCGCCGACGACGACGACAAATACTACTACGACTGCAACTACAACTATGGCTCCGACGACGACTGCTAAACAACTAGTCCGAGTACGTTTTCTACTACTTCAATTGATTGTTAACAACTTCTTTACTGATGCGTGGGATGTTTTTGTGATTTTAGTTCTGTTGGTTCGCCCAGTTCACCCGATCAGATGAAGTCCGCACCGACGCTTTCTGGTTCAACGTAGGAATTTTTATTTTGTTCCTTCCCCAGTCATCAGTATTGATTGTGTTAATTACCATCCAGAAGGTGTCGTCAGTTGTAAATTTCTGCAGAATTGCAAAGCGCAACAAACCATATGCTGCAGATAATATGTGTGCAAGGCAAGGCTTCAACGCATGTTTTTGCCTCCCAGGTTTGCTTCCTTCCTGATGCAGCAGCCGTTCTTACAGAGGTTGCGTTGCTTGCCTGCAGAGGCTCAAACTGCTTGTAACTTCTTGATCAATCTCTGATAGAGCTGCATTTTCCTGGGTTCTTCCCTTTAAAGCGTTGGACAGTGCTTATGATGCATTTTGCGCGCATTAGGGATGTGGAATCAGATGGGGGCGACGTGTGAGCACTCTCCCTGCATTGGAGGCCAAAGCTTGGCTGATGGTCCGTACCTAAGTTGACTCCAAGCAAGTTGACTCCAAGCCATGTCGATTGGGTCCGGGAACAGGATGACCTTGGAGGAGCTTCACTTGACTTTCTTTCTCCCTAAAATAAGCAATTTGCTCTCCACATCTCTCCACAATGTGCGTGTTGGCGCGGGTTGCGGTTGAGATCTTTCTTCCGGGCCTTTCAGGAATTTCATCGATGTACTTGTTCCTGCGATTGGCTTCGGTACGCTACCATCGCTACTAGGTTGGAGGCCATTGCTAGTAGGTTCCTTACAGCCCATTTCATTGTGATTTTGGCATCGTTCCAAGGAGGATCCAGGCAAAAGTTGCAATCTGTACACAGATCGGGGCATTCTAAGGGAAGTACCCAGTAGCTTCAGCCATTTGGTGACAAAGCTGCAAGTCTGGAGCAGGTCCAAAAGAGAAGCCACCCGGAATACCCGAAGCCATTCAATGTGATCACCATCCTAGGCGGAATACAGGTCGTCTACTGCACGTCGAATTTTATGCCAATATCGCGCTCAGAATGTGCTCCCGTACCGAGGATGTTCATTTGAGGGTAGTCCCATGGTGCAACTGTGTGCTTCGCTGCGCGCTGGAAGCTTGTCCAGCCCACGCAGAGGATGGGTGTTGATGTTCTTCGACAAGCCGACGCCACTCCCACTTCTTTGAGCGTGTTCAGAGCATTTCAGAGCAAGCACCGCAGGCTTACGCGCGCAGCCTGTCTTGTGGTGGTAAGCGCTTATTGAACGCTTAAAATTTTGGATCAATTAGCAAGGCGAAGGGGTCAAAAGGCGTGTGTTTCATGGGGTGAGCAACATGACTGCGTGCTGTAAGCCTTGTTTCAACACTTGATTCCGCAAAAGGCCGGGTGCTGCTTGCCTGCCAGCAGGCAGATCGTGGGCCCTGCTTACCGACCATTTCTGCCTCCAATATTAGTGGAATGGTCACATATGGTCACTGTGACATTGTTGCTGGCCTTGCTGGGAATCGTGCTGCGGAGTGATGGTGTCCCGATGGTCCTGTGTTCTGATCGTATGAGGTGGTCTCACGGGAGCCTGGCATTGTTTTGAGCCCCTGAAGTCCACTGGGGATGGTTGTTACCAGGCACTCTGATTTTGTGTTGGGCGCCGCTGTGTGTCCATGTCTGCAATTGATCTTGCAGTAGCATGAAGGGAGGAGTTTGCGTGATCGGATCACATGTTGCTCGCTGCTTCCAAGCAGCCAAAGCTCGTGACTTAGGAACGCGCAGTTCGGTCAGCAGGATTGGGCGATACATGGCTTGCCGAATGGGTCGAGAGCATAGTTTACCTGGAACCAAGCTGCGCCATTTCTCGAGTCTGCAGTATTTCTTTGATGCCGATGATGTTCACCTTGTCTTTCAGGCTCAATTGGCGGAGAAACTCCTGGAGACAGACATAAGCAATGAGAGTTGCCTGTCTCAATGAATTATGTGAGTATGCTATACCATACTGTGCATTTTGTTGAACACTCAAAAGTATCAATTATTATCAATTTCAGTATCAAAGTGCGTTGTTGTATTGTGTTTTTGAAAACTATGCAGCAGCGTGCTGCAGCGCCTGAAATCCATGTCAAGGCCAGTGGAATGTCCAAGAGTTTGGGCTGGCAGCAGCCTCCCTATTGGCAAGGTCTGTGCCTGTACTGGAAGAGGAGTGACGGATCGACAATATCGAGCACACTGAGGGAAACAACGTAAGAATACGCTTTGATTAATTTTGATTGTACATAGTAAATACTACAAATCACAATGAATTAGATATTATCTATATTTTTTACAATATGATTTCTTATATATATATATATATTATTTGTTTTTCATTGTACATTATGTAATGATATAACAACAAGAATAATAGCACTAATAGTAATAATAATATATATATATATACATATAACAATCACCCTGGAGTAGATAGAATCCGGAATTGAAAGGGGGTATCTAATTGTTTTTTTGACATTATAGGACCGGATGACCCCACATGTTAACAACTTCACTGGACACAGGAGCAGACAATTGTGGTGGCAATTGGTTGGTGGCAGTTTGTTGGTGGCAGTTGGTTGGTGGCAATTGGTTGGTGGCAGTCTGTTGGTGGCAATTGGTTGGCGGCAGTTTGTTGGTGACAATTGGTGGGTGGCAATTTGTTGACGACAAGTGGTTTATACCAGCTGGTTGGTGACAATTGGTTGGTAGCAATTGGTTGGTGACAATTGGTTGGTGACAACTTTATAGTTGGTAGCAATTGGTTGGCAGCAACTGGTGGGTGGCAATTGGTTGGTGACAGTTGGTCACAGTTGGTGGGTGGCAATTGGTTGATGACAGCTGGTTGATGACAATTGGTTGGTGGCAACTCGTGAGGTTGATGACAAATGGTTGATGACAACTGGTTGATGACAACTGGTTGGTCACAATTGGTGGGTTGCAATTGGTTGGTGGCAGCTGGTTGGTGGCAATTGGTGGGTGGCAGCCCTGGAGTGGACCAAGTGCTGCGCCTGCCACGCAAAGCACAGCGCCTTCCATGCAGGAGACCCAACCGCGCCAGGGCGTACATCCGACCCCCTGGAGCACCAAGTGTGGGGTTATCCAGCCCTTCAAAAAATGAAAAGCTGCAAGCGATATTCACGGAAATTGCCTTTTGAAGCGCGTTGATGTGGGTGGGATGGGAAGCTGGCGCCCTTGGCTTTTGGAGCAGCCTCTCGTGGTTGTCGGGTAGCCTGGCCACGTTTCGCTGGTTGTACAAATTTGCCTGTGGGCTTTGCCGGTTCGCAGTTCGAGGCTGAAAACTTGTATATCTTTTTGAAAGCGAAAAAATGCGACCCGCGAAAACTGCAGAAAACGAAAGAATACAGCAGCAAAAAATACAAAAATACGACCCGCGAAAAAAGTAGCAACGTACAAAATACGAAAAAGCAAACATACCAGCGTACAAAAACATACAAAAATACAAAAGACAAACACAGCAAAAAGTACAGAAAATACAGCCCGCAAAAAAATAACAATTCAAAATTTTACGACCCGCAAAAAATACAAAGAATACAAGAATACGACCCGCAAAAAACAAATACAAAATTGGCCGAAGCGGGCCGCGAAACCGCATTTTGGAAACACTATCAGTGAATCCCGCCCCGGCTTTCAGGTAGAGCCTAAGAAATCCAAAAGCATTAGAAATACAACAAAAAGTTTCGAAATAATACAACCCTGAAATACAACTTCTTTGCATGGTTCTATGTCCCAACTGGCCCCGGTTCCCAAACAACGTACTCAAATGAGGCCACACTAGCGCCCGCCAAGGCAATTGAATCTTGAGTCTCGTGGTACTTTTATGCGTTTTCACGAAGCATTTTCGCAAATTTGCTGTCTTCTTGCATTGTGGCAAAACAAAAGCAAAGGCAATCGGGCCGCAAAATCAGCCATTGCCCCTCTTGACGCATCAGCAAAACGAAAAATTGCAGAGTCATTGCAGGGAAATTTAGTGGGTCAAAGGCGTTGTGTCCTAGTTGTTGGCAGTGCTTGCCCAACCGGTTTTGCTCGACACTCATGACTTCACGTTAGACTGCCACACTTGTGGACATCAGAGCAGGGTTTGATCGTCGCCGTTTCCTACATCGCAGTTTGAGAGGCCAAAGGAGTTGGGCGACCGATGAGCTTCGTGTTTGACTCTTCACCTAGGGTGGTACCATAACCAAAACCACCCAGATGGCGTGTTCTCAGCGCTTGTGGAGGTTGTTCACGTGGAGATGGTTTTGGTTTTTGAACCAGGACTTGTGCCGGGTACATCGTTTTTTTTTGCGCGCGCCCATTTGGCCGACAAGACAAACCGCTGAATTTGAGCCAGCTTGCTCCCACCCTGAGACAATCCGTAATTGAGAGTTTCGCTTTCTTGCCCCACTCATGGCTGAGGCCGTGAGCTCACCTCTCCTACATCGCAGCCCTGAACCCACAGCGTCTGGGCAATTGCTTCAGGGCGGTCCAAGTTGCAGTGGCATACTGGCCCTTCACTCCCGGCGCAAAGTGCAAAAAAGTTTTGCTCAGCGCCAACGAGTGGAAGAGTGGGTGTGTTTCACCCTTGGGGATTTGAGAAGACGAGTGTTCACAGATGGCCCTCGTTAGCTTCCCACCATCTCCCAACGTGATAGCTGTTGAGGGTGTCATGGTCGGCGTAGGCGGCCCATCTATTCACAAAGAAGATGTCTCAAAACGACGGCAGATACATATAGATATGTTTTATATAAATATATTTTTCCCGAATGCGTAGCGAAGGGTTCTCGTTTAACTCTTGGGGGTCTGGGGGTGGAGTCTTGTTCGCGACCCGTTGTTTCTATCGGTGTACTTATCTTACTTAAACTACTTATAAGTATTTGTAAGTATACTTACCGGCTACTTATCTTGGCCGTACTTATTGAACTTATAAGTAGACTTATAAGTAGAACCTAAGTAGAACCTAAGTAGTTTTCGTTTTGTCAAACGTCAAACAAAAAAGCACACATCAACTTGTTGAAAAATCATGAGCGGGAACACCGCTGTCCTTTGAAAAAAATCATCAGTTTGTTGACAAAAACATGGGCGGGAACACCGCTGTCATGAAAAAAACGTCAATTTGTTGAAAACACATGAGCATGAACACCACTGTAAAGCGACACTTAGCAGTTTTTCTACCATCAATGCTCCCGCTTTTGTAGCGGTGTGAGGCCATAGGGCATCAATGTAAACATACCCATTCAGACTGCGGAGTATTTTGGCGCCACCACCACGGCACCAAAAAATGTGAAGCTTGCTTTTGCAGCAGCTGCTCGCTTTGCCGCCAAACGCTTCCATATGAATGCTGGGATACCTGTTGTGCATGTGTGCGTGAGAAGGAACATGGAAGGTAGAAGAATCCAATGTTAGCGATGCTATATATATATATATCTATGTCAGGTAGCGGAACCCAAATTTGTATATATATATATATTCTACATACATGTTTCCAGAGATACGAAACTTTGGGAGAAATGTAAAGTGGACAAACTGCTGGAATGAGCCTCCTCAATACAAAGTGAACAATGCCTTCTTGACAGAAGCAAACCAAAATTATGCCACCAGAACGCATGCTCGGCCACAACACAATGTCATCTATTGAGACGGTCAGTGTTCCAATTCGAGCGCCTGATCTCATGGTTCCAAAGATCAACTTCAATGAACACGAAAATTCAATAAAGAAAAATTATGCACATTGTGCACTATCTTATCAGCAAACAAAAGAGTGCTTGAAATCAATTCTGGTCACTGGCTGACATTGGTGTGTTCCTGTTCTGCAAAAATTGCATTGCATCTCCCTGGGTGTTTTCAAGGGCGGGAACAGAGTCATCTCAAAACACAAAGGGTGCTCCTTGATCTCTCGAATCTGCATTGACAAAATGCGAGGGAGAGTGGCCCAGGCTACTCCTCCACCTGCACCTCCAGATTTCCATTTGACTCTGGCTGCAATACTCCCCTTGTAGACCTGGTGTTTTTTCTCTTGGGGCTCACAAGAGATGCACTTTCCTGCCCGCAATGCCGAGTCTGCAATATGGAACCTAAAATGATGTTTCGGCTTGGAACCATTTTCGTAAGCTTGATGAAACAAATCCTGATGGTTTTGCGCAGCAGCTCGCATTTGTGCCACATCTGTGACTTTCCCAGAATGCTGTTTCAGGCTGGTCAACTCTCTGTGACAACGAACTAGGCTGAGAAAAGATTGCGTCTCCTCTGGCAAGAAGTCATGCTGCTTCAGCAGGATCTCGACATAGTACGCCATCAGGGAGACCAAGTTCTTGGTTTGGCACGCGCTGCCTTTGAATACGTAATCCCCAAACAGTTTTTCTGAGAAAAGCAGGCGCAAGTGAGACTTGCTTGGTTTGCTGCCCATGCCATGACATTTCCAATCTGCCTGGAGACAGGATGCCAACAAGTTGCCCTTGTTGAATGGAGTTTGTTTCTCCATCCTCTCAAAAAGCAAAGCCAGCTCGACATTCGCAATGCCATTTGAATAATATACATGCATTGGGTCGTAGATGATACGACTCGGAGGAAGAATAGACCGCAAATTGGCATCAAACCAAATGCTTTCTGGTTCCATATTCAAGCCCATCCTTTTTTCCAGGTCCTTCAACTGCATTTTGCTCAAATCATTTGCTTGCCTAGCCAAAGAGTCAATGGCCTGGAAAACATCCTGGTCGCTGTTCTTCTGAAAATGGTTCTCCTTTCCTGAACTGATTTCAAGGAAATAATGTTCGTCATCGAATTCAATCAAGTTTGAGCCTTTCTTGATGATGTTGTTGCAGTGCGGGCATGGACGTAAACCAGCGCTGCCCTTCAACGCAAAGGAGCTCCTGATGCTATCCAAATCGCCATGAAAGAAGAATTCACCCAACTTGCACCAATGCAGGTCTTTGTCAAACCTGAGTGAGAACCCCCAGCGGTTCTGCTTATGAAGGTGTTCAACAAGCTTCTTCAATGTTCCTGCCATACCACCACTGACCACGTCAACATGGTCATGCAGGATGAATGCCAATGGCAGCCAAGCCAATTCGGAGGACAAGACCTGGTCCATGTCAAGGAAACTGATGTAGAACAATGTCGCCTTCATCTTGTTGGTTGGAAGCAACACATTCAACGGCGTGCATTCATCAGCATAGAGCACCGGTCTGAGACACCACCCATTCTGTTGTAAGGCACTGCGCAGGCCATGCCTAAAGCTCGGGCATTGCTCGGAAATGAGGTTCAGCAGCTTCTGGAGGTTGGCAACTGGGAATGGAATCGGTTCATCTTCCTCCGGGGTCTTGGGCAACAGAAACCCTGCATCAAAGCAGTCCCGGGCAGGTTGCAAATGCTCCTTGACCTCTTGAATAAATGTTCCTTTGGTTTTCTGCTTCTTGGCAGAATGAAGATTGTTCCATATTTTGAGAACTGCTGTCTCAGAAGCACCAGGCACATTCAGGCAATTGGCAAGCTTGCCTTTGGAATCTCCTTGGCTTGCTACTTTTCTTTTCATTGAGAAAAACACCTGAGACATGCATCCAGACATGGTCCGCTGAGGACGTACCATGAGCGGGAGAACCGCTAGATGCCTAGAACAAAAACAAACAAACACCATGAGCGGGAGAACCGCCAACAACAACAACAACAACAACAACAACAACAACAACAACAACAACAACAACAACAACAACAACAACACACACACAGTATATATATATATTCAACAAACATATATATATATATATACCAACCCTCACAAAACAATACAGAACAGAACAGAACACACAGACATAAACCATTGCCATCCCAAAGTCTTCTTTCTTTCCAACCTTCTAGAACGGGTTGGTATAGAGGTCAAATTGAAGCGCACAAAATCTAATTAGATGTGGCTGAGGCATGCTTTCTTTGGCTTCTCAGCCATGTGACAAAGCATTGCATGCAGGCGCAGGACTCCTCACGCTGACTGTCGTCCCACTGGGCCACAAGTGAATCTAAACTATCGGTGTCGCTCTCACTCCCAACTTCAATGGTGTAGTCTCGCCGCTTTGGGTTGGCCATCGTTGCCTCACCAGTGTCCACCTCGCAGACCTTTCTTTTTCTTTGAGTTGCGCACGATTCATCAATTGGAAGGATTGCAGGATGATCAGGAGATTTCATGGCAAAATGGGTGGGCTTGCAGAGAGCCTATCATCAAATAGATTGAGCCAATCCACAAATCAAACTTAAACATTGTAATTGCTCTCATCAGCAGAACACAGGGCCTAACGGAAAACTTATTATATATACAGATGTGTATAGCGAGCACACCGCTGCTTTCTTTCAATCCACTCTGCATACAAATGCATCAACATGGTCAAAATGAAAGCTGCATGCAATGAATGCCTTTTTCTCCTTTCTAGCTACAGCTTCTTCAGAGCTACAAATTGGCAAGCAAATCATGGTCGGAAGCAACCATGTTTGCAATCCCCATGGAACAGGAGCCTGTGGCTCCATTCACAAAAACCCTCAGGCCTTGCCCTTTGCCTTCGCCTTAGCTTTGCTTTTCGGCTCAGTCTTTCGCTGCCTTTTGTTCGGTTGGCCGCCCTGGTCTTCACCTTGGTCACCCTGGGCATTGGAACCAGCGCTTTTGCTGCTTTCTTTCCTCAAGCGCTTGACTTCTTGCTTGAAGCTGGTCACTTGGGCCTGCGCAGCTTTCATGTCTGCTTGGCAGTCTTGCGCCGACCAAGTCAACGCGTGCAAATCCCGGGCTCCTCGACTGGCCCTGGAAAGCCTATCAGATGCGTCGTCTTGGTAGTTCTGCAAAGTCTTGGCGGCATCTTTCAGCTGAATGGCATGGTCCTCTGAAAGCTTGCCTCGGAAAGGGCCCGTGGAGTACACCTCAAATTGCTCCACAGCATCCGCAACATCTTTGGAAACAGATAGCAGCTGAGGCAAGACCTTGGAAGCGGTTGCTGTCACCTCACGAGCGACCTTCTCAGCTTGTTTCTCCAATGCGTCTTTGCCGTTTTGTTCCCTTTTCGTTGCACCATGCTCCACATCGCTGTCACTGGGGATGAACAGGACATCATCTCCATCAGCTTGCTTCTTTTTTGCCTTGCCTTTCACCTTTGCTTTTGGATTCTTGGTAGCAGATCTCTCCCGCCTCAGAATCTGTTCAGTGACTTTCTCCACCACAACTTTGAAGTTCACATCCTTCAAGTCCACGCGGTACGTAGCCCCCAAGATGGGATGCTCTTCCTTCTCCGCCTTTTGCTCAATCAATCCTACGTCAAAACCCTTACTCTGCCAGACTGACAGAGGCAAGTATTGTCCACGAAGTTCATCAGACCAAATGTCCTTGCGTCTCTTTGCGATGCAATCGATCAATCCACACTTCACAACCTTCCATTGCACACGCTTGCCACTGTCCTCCTGATGAGTGTTCTTTTTGAAGAACTCTGATTGCTCTTCAGGAGTGCGCTCCAAGAATTCAGGAGCGGGCCAGACATCCAAGTTTCTTCGCATCATTGTAGTCAGGTTGTGACATGGTTTGCAGTGCCAACAGTGACCATTCTTCCACACTGCATTCTCAACAGGGATGTCCCTCTTGCAGAGATCACAATTCTTCTCGTCCTTCTCTGGTTGAGTCAAAGGTATGGTCTCTTGGGTCGACATGGCAGGAGAGACGATGAACAAGGCGACAGGATTGCAGAGGCTTCAACTTGCTTTGAGAAAAACAACACACACACACAGGAAGAATTCATACATGTCTGCAGCATCTGCCTTCTATTTTCTACACGCCATGAGTGGAGCACACCGCTAAAAACAAGCCATGAGCGGAGCACACCGCTAAAGAAACAGCCATGAGCGGAACACACCGCTATGGTTTAAAATCATGAGCAGAACACACAGCTATGTAGAATGCGTATACTATATCTATCTGTATCTATACTATAAATGACACTATTTGAAAATGTGTCGGGAATGTGTCGGGAATGTGTCGGGATGTGTCGGGATGTGTCGGGATCTCTCCGGATGTGTCGGGGATGTGTCGGGGATGTGTCGGGGATGTGTCGTGCATGTGTCGTGGATGTGTCGTGAATGTGTCGCGCATGTGTCGTGGATATGCTGTGTATACATGCTCTTGAGCAGTTTTCCTCTCACAAATGCGGAAATGCCACGTCAGGCCTTCTTCAAAACGGTCTTTTTGACCTTCTTGCCCTCAGCCAACTTATCCTTCTTTGGCTTCACTGTCTTCTTGGGCGAAGCCAACTTCTCCTCATTTGGCTTCACGGACTTCTCCTCCTTGACATTCATGGGCACCTTCATGGGCTGAGCCGAGTTTTCCTCCTTTGGCTTCAACCTCTTCTGGACAAACATCTGGCCATGCTTGGGGTGGTCCCACAGGCTCACAGAGATCAGGTCGATCTCATCCACCATCATCAGATAGTCCAAGCGACTATACGCCCCACGGTAGTGTGAGCACTGCAAAAAGAACCGTTTCTCTCCCTTGTTCAAGCGTTTGTTCTGCGTGGGAGGTAGCGGGCGCCAATACTCTTCTAGCACATCTCGCCATGAAGCGGCGTCCTTCTTCCAAGCGTACAAGTAAAAGAAGACAGGGGAGTCGTTCTCCATCTTCAGGAAGCGGAACTCACAAGGCGCAGTTGCTATTCTTCTCTTTGCACAGGCTGACAGGCTCGAGCCAATTTGATGAACATGTCTGCACACTGCCTGCCATGCGTATACAGCATCATGAGCGGGTGTACCGCTGAACAGCTGAGCGCACACTCTGGCAAAGGTTTTCTTGAGACACTTGAGACACCTGATACTGCCAAAAAACAACAACAGCCATTTTGGACTCACGATAACCAGATGCATCACATCTTGTTAGAACCAGGGCTCCTGCTCTTTGGCCCAGCTATGACACAGGAATTCATATTCCACACGGTCCAGAGCCTCGTTCCTCTTCAGGCAGATAACCGGGTGCCCTGTGGCCTTGGCGTACTCAGCAGCCCGATAGGTCTCACCCTCCTTCCAAACCAGCGGCCAAGGCGGGAGATGTCCAGTCGACTTGGCCGCATGAACACAACGTAGAACAAAGGTTTTCACCTTAGCCACCAAAAGGCGCTTCATGTTCTGGAGCGCAGGCAGCGATCTCTCTTTCCAAAACTTGGTGAACTTCTGCACAATGGTGAGCTTCATGGCGGCTATTCTAAGAAACTACAACGGTGCACCTAATCAATGAGATGATAAAAAAGGATTGCAAAATGCACCAATGCTCATGCCAACACGAGCTTGGTTTTCATGAGCGGACACACCGCTTGGTTGTCATGAGCGGACACACCGCTGCTTTGACAACTTCTCAAACAATAATGAGGGCTCTCTCAAACCCTGAAGCGCTCTACTGCTATTTTTGGTCCTTCAGGTTATGGAGGGTGCTTCCACTGGCCTTCTTTGTGAAAGCTCCTCAAAAAAGAGCTTGAAACTGCTTCAAACTGTATTTGATTCGCTCCAATACCACTTCCAATTCACTAAGAATTTGCTCCAGCAGCTGTCTAAATCGCCCCAATGTGTTTCGGCGAGCCCCAGTCAACAATCCCCGGTCTTGGAGACAATCCATGGCATCATCCAATTGCCAGATGAGCAGACTCACAAAGATATGTGCCCGGTGGTACTTCTCAAAGTCTTTGATTTCAGCATCCATGGCACGTTCTGTCATCCTATACGAGGTTAAGTGATCTTAGGAGAAATCAACCATGTCAACAAACACTGATAGCAGTAACATGAATGCTGGGATACCTGTTGTGGGTGTATGTGTGTGTGGGTGCGTGAGAAGGAACATGGAAAGTAGAGGAACCCAATGTTAGCAATGCTATATATATATATGTCAGGTAGCGGAGCCCAAATTTGTATATATATATATATTTGTTTATGCGCAGTGCTTCAGAAGTAACATGAGCGGACACACCGCTAAAAACAAGCCATGAGCGGAACACACCGCTATGGTTTAAACACATTAGCAGAACACACAGCTATGTAGAATGCATATACTATATCTATACTATATACGACAGTACTTGACAATGTGTTTGGTCCCTGAAAGACATGGCTCAGCACTTTTTCACTCACTTTGGCCCTGGCTTTGGCTTGTACCATTCATTGAACAGCTGCCTGTTTTGGCCACCCCTCTTCTTTTTGTACCCCCACTTGATTTCGAAGATCTCCCGGTTCGATTTTGGTGGCCTGCTTTTAGCCTTCGCAACTGCTCCTTCAACGATGAGCTCGTCCCATTCTGCTTCTTCTTCATGAAGAGGCATTTCCTGATCAGCTCCAGGTGCTTGTTCTTCTCCAGGTACTTGTTCTTCATCATCTGGTGGAAGTTGGCTCGGCTTTGAAGTTGAAGAGCTGCTGAAGCCTTCACCATCTGGTTCTTGAGGTTCATGAGCTTCCTGCAAAGAAGGCCCTACAAACAACCGGTCGTCTCCGGTACCTCTGTCTAGGAACCACATCTCCTCTAGCGACAGGTGGTCACTGCATATGATCTTGTCCTTCATGGCTATGGTGCTGCATTTGTTCACCATTGCCAAGCAGATCTGGCACTTGACGAGTGACACCATGGCTGATCCAAGAAGTGTACAAATTGTTTCACGCACAAGTGTACACAAATACACCTTGTTTCAAGCAGCTGCATTTCATGCGGTCTTCCATCCAACAAAACTTGCCTTTGGCATTTTCTTGGCTTGCTATGTTTCGTTTCATTGAGAAAAGCATCTGAGACATGCATCCAGACATGGTCCGCTGAGGACGTAACATGAGCGGGAGAACCGCTAGATGCCTAGAACAAAAACAAACAAACACCATGAGCGGGAGAACCGCCAACAACAACAACACACACACAGAGTTGATCTATATATATGTATACACAAAACATATATATATATATATGTTTTAACCCTTAAAAACAAAACAGAACAGAACGCATAAACCATTACCCAAAACCAACTTAAATGAGTGGAACCATACTGCTTGTCAAATTCAATGCTGTAAACAAACAACAGCCAGGGGTGTGTGCAAAGGATTTGTTTTCAGCCTCCCCCTTTGTTGGAGGTTCAATGCCCAAACAACTCATGGTCCCATGTCGACCATGATTGCGAAATCCCCAGAAATGGTGCCTGTTTGGCTCCAAAATTTGAATCCCCTACATCTACTCACGGTAGCCCCTCTTCAGCCAACAGCTCCGGCAACAACCTGGCCTTGCGCGGCAAGCTGAGCAACCCTCAGGTCTCAGTTTCATCCGCTGGCCCCAACTTGGGATGGGAGCCTTCTTCTTGGCATCGTGTTTCAAGACTTTGGTAGCAGACTGGGCAACTGTCTGGCTTGGCTTGGGGCCAGGCTTGCCCTTGGGACCAGGCTTCAGCCCGGCCTTGGCCTTGCATCTTGGGGCCAGGCTTGGAACCTGGCTTGGTCTTGTGGCCAGGTTTGGGACCAGGCTTGGATCCTGCGGGCTGCTTTCTGGCCTTGTGCACTGCGTCAGAACTCTTCTCCAACTTGCCATTCTTGCACTTCTCCTTTTTGTCAGCAAGCTGTTTCAGCTTCTGCGCTGACTTCTCTAGAGAAGAGAGCTCACCATCGGCGTCCGCTTTGTTCTGGCCAGCTAGGTTGATCAAGTCTCGGTCAGCTGGGTCTGTTGTAGCTGTCTCGCCTGGTTGAGTTCCAGCTGCGGTTGCCTGTGCAGGAGGTTCTGGGAGTGCCAGCGGTGTCTCTTGCTTTGCACTCTTGTCACCTTGAGGCACAAGAGATTCTGAAGATGGTGCATTCATCAGTGCAGCTTGTCCGTTTGGACTGGGTTGACTGTCTGCAGAGAGCCCACGCATCAGTAGGTTTCCCTCACGCACGCTTGCTCCCAGCTTTCCTCTACCACCGAGGTAGGTGATAGAAGGCTCTTGGGATTGCCTCCACATTGTCATCATTCCCTGGAGCTCAGACAAGAAGCCAGTCATTGTAGCTGGGTTGTTGGAAACATTGTCGATGGAGGCGCAGGAGACCACAACTTTCTTGGTATTCCTCTGTGGAATCTTGTTGAAGACCAAAAAGAGTTCACCCTCATCAACGGGTATTTTTGCTGGTGCTGCTCCTGAAGGGAAGGCCAAAGAAAGCAATTTCTCAGGCAGTGCATCAAAGTCTGCTGGCAACTCCTCGATGAACACGTCCACTTTTGGGCTGTGCTTCAGGTGTGTTTGCAAGGCCTTCTTGAGTTTCAGGAAATTTCCATGCAGTTGAAACTGCTGATGCCGGGCTGGTGTGCTCCAAAGCAACAATGTAGCAGACATGCCGAATGTCGGTTCCGAAGGCAATTCCAGGCCTAGCTTGGAAAGGTGTTTGAACAATGCTTCACACTTCGAGTCCATTGAGCCTGAGGACAAGAGCTTCTGCCAAATATCATCTGTCAAATAATGCCCCATGCGCACATAGTCCTGCAATGGTCTCCTCTTCTTCCTACCCTCAGGCTGCGCATTCGAACTCTGCGTGGTGGATTTCGAAGCTTGCTCATATAGTGCCACAAAAAGGTCTTCTTTCTCATCATCTAGAAAGCCTTTGCTTTTGGCGACTTCTTCTGCTGCAGATCTGGCCACATCAAGCGTCACAGGATCCTTGCTGGACAGGCCTTGCAAAAACTCCTTCAACAAAGCCATGCGGTCTGAATGCCCAGACAAGGTATTCTCCAGGGCTTTCAGATCATCGTGCAACAACGACCCCATACTATAGCAGCTACCCCCCCCAGATCTGTTGCTAGCTTGAAACCCGCCCTGGTTCACAGAATATACATTTCACAAAGTTCTCATCATGAGCGGGTGCACCGCTGAAAACAAATGCAACAATCTTGTTCACATGAGCGGGCACACCGCTGAACAAAAGAAAACAAAAGCAGCGTACACATGAGAGACAAGACATCAGCGAGTGCACAGCTGAAGAAACTACAAAAAAAGAAAGCGGTGAAAGCGAAAACAAATGCAAATAAACTTGAAAAAACGTGTTTGCGTTTCTAGAAAAAAGTAAAATAAGTAGGTTGTAAGTAGAACCTAAGTAGAAACTAAGTAGAAACTAAGTAGCACCTAAGTAGTTTCTAAGTAGAAACCTGGTCTACTTATAAGTAGGCTAACTTCCTGTAAGTAACTTATAAGTACAGCGTAACTAGGGTAAGTTCCAACATCTACTTAGCTACTTACTGACCACTTACCGGTAAGTTATCTCTTGAGGTAAGTACACTTAAGGTTGTTATAACCTTACTTATAAGTTCCTTAAGTACACCGAAACCATTGAGTAGGCGAAACTGCGACGCTGCCGGGGCGTGTTGCAACCCTCGACGGAGATCGTTGTCGGATGCGCGAAACCCAGGCGAAACTGCTCTGCGTGTGCAACCCTCTGCGGAGATCGTGCGTGTCGGATGTGCGAAACCTAGGCGAAACTGCGAAACTGCCAGGGCGTGTGCAACCCTCTGCGGAGATCGTGCGTGTCGGATGCGCGGTCGCGCTTCACTTTTGGAGGAAGTCTCGTGCGAAACGCTCGTTTTGAAGACTTGCCGCTTCACTTTTCGAGGAAGTCTCGCGCGAAACGCTCGTTTTGGAGACTTGGCGCTTCACTTTTGGAGGAAGTCTCGTACGAAACGCTCGTTTTGGAGACTTGGCGCTTCACTTGTGGAGGAAGTCTCGTACGAACCGCTCATTTTGGAGACTTGTAGTACAAATGTAGTGCGGGAAAGAGCCTTTCAGAGCTGGACTCAGACCTGGCCAGTTTGTAGTGCAAATGTAGTGCGGGAAAAAGCTTTTTGGAGCTGGACTCAGAAGTGTGCAGTTTGTAGTGCAAATGTAGTGCGGGAAAGAGCCTTTCGGAGCTGGACTCAGAAGTGGCCAGTTTGTAGTGCGTTGCGGAGCTGGACTCAGAAGCGTTTGCCTCTAGTGTGATATGATTGCTTCGAGCGTGTGGGCAGACCGTGTGGCGAAATTACGTCCATGATGTCGGGGTGCCATGCGGATTTGCGCGGCCTTGGTGGAAAGTGCGTTTGCGTGGCGCCTCTGAAAGGACGAAACATGCTGGCGTAAACGCGGCGTGTCGCTGGTGAGCGGGAATGGTTGGCGGTATCGTGTGATGGGATTGCTTCTAGTGTGTGGGCAGACCGTGTGGCGAATTACGTCCGT
>CAXAMN010000081.1:132899-172799 GCA_963970005.1 Durusdinium trenchii
GGGGGGGGGGGCCCCCCCCCTCCCTGGATCAAATCCCCCCTGCGCCGGCTCACGGCGTCATGGACTTCTACCAGGGTTACTTGTGATTGCCTGCTACCTTTCGTTCACCCCCTCCTCTCTCAAGTGTTCTCGAATTCTAAGATAGAATTCCTTTGAGATTTCCTTTGCGTAGTAGGGTTTTGGAGCACAACGTTTCGATGGTGTTTGGCACGTTGAGACTGTGGGTTTGACAGTTCTTGCACACCAAGGCGACAGCCTTCAGCCTTTTATGATTCAGTGATGACTTCTCTTGATCTCCTACTGCAGGATTTGCAGGTTCGGGAACTCAATGTGCCAGCAACTGATATATACTTGATCAATCCTGATTAATTATGTATATATATATATATACACATTCTATTTTCAAAGGTGCTTTACTTTTGTCAATTTGAAGAACATGCGTTTGACCAAGCGGTCCAGGTCGGCGAAGCCGAGCTAGGGGAGCGCGCCGCGGCAATTGCAGTTGGATTTCAGGAGCTGGCCTCCAACCTAATTGCGATTGGTTCTAGGTTTGACGGAAGATTGAAGACATCGGTAGAAGATGTCCTATGGACTTCAATGAGCACAAGTACAGATACGAGCACGCTGGCCTTGAGTGTTGTCACGGAGGGAGGCGGCCTTCCAAAGTTTTCCCTGGTAGCCGTCAGCACTGACAATTTGGGCGATTGCAGAGCGTGTTTGATCTCTAGAGTAGAATAGATCTAGATCTAAGGCTGTATTCAGAATTGCCTGGGAAATCCAGAGAAAGCACCGTAACAGTAACAGGATGATATCGCTAATGGCTGCTTCTACTGCCCTTGCTCGGGATGATACGTAATAATCTTGTGTTTGTGCCTCTTGTGGCACTGCCCATGCTCAAAGAAAACTTGTTTCTTTTCAACGCTTTGAACACTGAGATACGAACTCCGCAACTCTGACCGCAAGGAGATTTTGCGTGGTCTTATTTGCATTCAGAGTTTATTGGCATTGGAGAAGCTGCGGACTTGGCAATGGGGACTTGTGACGAATTTCGAACATGTTCCAACCACCACCGTATAATGTACATGTTTGAAGCTAAGTCTAGAAAAGTATACTGTATATCGACGTTTCTAAAGCAAGGTATGAAAGATAGATGTCACTGCGGGAAAGAAGGAGAATTAGCGCGGGAAAATCAAACGTATACAGTATACGGCTGTGGTCTCGACAGGAACGTGGAGTTCGGAAAACATACATCTACCTAACGTTTCTAAGTGATCACACCACTTACGCTTCACATCAAATCAACACTTTTCACCTCATCACATCACATCACAGATCGCCACACACGATATCAAGTGCCACTTGGGTCGAGGCAGATAACTGATCCGCCAGATTGAAGCGGTTATTTTTGCCTGAAGGGCCGTCCTGACATTTTGTCCTTCTTCTGCATCACATACATCACCACATATCACCACTCTAGAAGAGGTAGCTAGTAGAAGAGGAAGAGGTAGCTAGTAGCTACTAAGGACGCTACTGGACGCAGGATAGCTCACGCTTCTTCAAGGAAGCTCCCCCCGTTGACTGGGGGTATTAAAGGGCGTCAGATGTCTGAAGTGCATATGACCATCCAGATGGAGATTGATCGGGCACACAGCCATAATGGATCCTTCGCGGCGTTAAAGCTGGACAAAGCCAAGTGCTTCGATCGTTTCATGCCAAAGCTTTGCGCAGCATTGCGCAGCCATCATGCTGGCACTGGGGCTACCCAAGCACTTTGTCTGTGGCTTCCTCAGCCTCTACACTCGGATGACCCGATTTCTTTCGTTTAAACAATGGACGAGAGCCCAGGCTATCTCCACTCCGAATGGCGTTGTTCAGGGATGCTCGCTTAGCTTGCTCTGCATCAACATACATATGGCAATCTGGGCCTGGCTGGTTTCCTGCATTCATGGAGTTGATTTTAGAGCCTTCATTGACGACACTTACTTGTGGACCCGAATGCCCTCCATCGATAGTTTGGTTGCTGCAGTTCGGGCCACAGAGCTCTGGGACTCATTATGTGGACAGTTTCTCAACGCAGGTAAATGTGAGCTTTTTGCATCTCATGCTCCTCTGCGAAAGGCCCTCAAGCAAGCTTTCCCACAGATGCGTCTCGTTGAGGTTGTTAACATCCTTGGCGCTTTTGTTCAAACTACAAGGAAAAACGTTGGGTGCTTCCCTGTTGTCAAGCTGCAGGCTGCTCTCCGAGACTGTGAGGCCATTCGGTCCCTACCATGTGATGGCGACAAGCGTGCTCAGATCCTGTCCACTAAGGTCCTGCCGCAAATTGCATTTGCGCCCCAACTGAACTTCATCCCTAAGCTGTTGGCCAGGCTTCAAAGTGCAATTGCCGATGCTATTTGGCAGGATAGGCCGAGGTGGCGATCCAAGCACCTGCTTCTATGTATTGCGCACAAGGCCCACAAGTTGGATCCTTTCCTCTACCGAGCAGTTGCTACCATTATTGAATCAGCTCGCTTTCTCCGCTCATCGCAGTTTGCTCGGCAAAGTTGGACCATGATGTTTGAGCAGGACCAATTTACACCGCAAGCATGGATGACGCAATTCGGCCAAGCTTGTCAGATCCTGGATATTGAATGGAGCAGTCCCTTTGGGATTTCAGTTCTGGGTGCGTCGGAAGTTCACTTCTTGGAGTTCTCTGCAGCTGACCTCAAGTGCATCCTGAAAAGCCTAGCCGCTCACAAGTGCTACAGTGTTGCTTGTCTCATGCCGAGGAAGGATATCCATAAAGCTCTGGGCTTTCTGGACTTGGGCTTGACCCTTTCTGCCCGGAAAAAGCTTGCAGCTATACCCAACAACAAATTTTCCTCTCTCTTTCACTGGGAGAGCGCTATCACAGGCTGCGCGCTTACAGCCGACCGGCTTGCAGCGGCCGGGCTGGTGGATAGTTCTATGTGCAGGTTTTGCCACTCCTCCAAGGAGTCCATGCACCATTTTGTTGAGGAATGTCAGTCATTACCAGCTGACTTAAAGCAGCCAACGTCGCTCTTCTCGTTGGGACCAAACTTTGATTTGCTGGGTATCACTGAGCTTCCACTTGATGTTATACGCAACAAGCTGCAAGTGTCTCGACCATGTGATCTGCAGGTCGCTGAGTGGATACAGCCCCTGTCACCCACCCTACATGTCTGGACTGATGGGTCGGTGCAACTCTCCAAGCACCCTTGGATCACGATGGCATCCTTTGCCGTTGTGTCTGCTGACCAGCAACTTCTTGCTTCAGGTCAGGTGCACCATTGGAGACTGTCAAGTTATACTGCTGAACTTTGGGCGGTGTTGACTGCCTTTGCCATGGCAGAGCAGCCGCTTGTGGTGCATACTGACTCCCTCACGGTTGTCGACCAATACCGGGAGCTGCTTCGGCTTGACTGTGTCCAGGTTGAGTGGACCCACACTTCTTGGTGGGGCTTCCTTCATACACTGTTGCATCAACGGCAAGGTTTTTGTGACACGCCTCTGCAAGTAGTATGGTGCCCAGCGCGTTTATTGGAGCACATTCCGGCAGATGATCTTACAGATGAACCGGCCACTGCAGCCGGCTCCAATCGGCAAGACATCCCGCCCAACCGACCGGCGGACTGGCATGCCAAACAGCAGATTGACAAGCATGCACGTCGGGTCCATGCTGATATTCGCCTCAAAGAGCAAGATGTGTTTGCCAGACAACTTTGGCTTGCTAACCTCAACAAAGCCTGCAAAAAGGATACTCCTTTGGTCCCTGCCGATCCTCCACCTGAGCGAGAACCATGCCGGAGGGTTTCCCCACGTGAACAATGCCCCAGATGGGCATGGGATGCCAAGCCAGATGATTTCCCCTGGCAAGTGCATAACAATGTTGATATGGACTTCAAAAGCAGGCCTCAACTGTCCAGTACCAATTTTCGCACCTTTCTGCAATTTGCCAATACCCTTCGCTGGCGTGTGGGCGAGGGAAGAGCATGCTCAGTTTTTGAACTTGCAGTGTTCGCCTTCCTCCAGGGTTGGCGTTATGAGCTTCCGACTGGAACAATCTGCACAGTCCAAGCATATGCAGCGACCACAAGGGCTGCTATTTCGCGTTGCAAATCCCTTGGAGTCGTTTGTGCCCCACTTCTGCTCGACAAGGGCAACAAGTGTAACGGGCGCACCTCCCCCAAAGGCGCCTTCATCGGCGCCGAGGCGTTTGTAGATAATGCCACTCTTGAGGTGTTGTTTAGGGCCTTCGAACGGGGGGCAAAGGCCTCACCGGCCTCCTGGGCCATCCCTTTTGACCTGCTGCTGTAGGTCTTCGTTACAGGTAGGATCTGGACTGGAGTCGCGGAAGCATTCCAGTCGCTGACGACCCCGTGGACCAGCAAGAGAGCAAAAGGAAGCTCCCCCCACCTGAGGGCGGGGGGGGAGCTTCCTTGAATGCACTAATGATTTGGTTCCTAGATCTTTAGGGACACCTAACATTCTAGTCTGCAAAGCGGACCGCTCAAACACACATTTTGACTGAATTTGATGCGTGTCCAACGCACCACAAGGAGTGCGGCATGTCAATGTTTGTTTTTTATTGTTTGTTTGTTTACTTGCAGGGAACTCGTTTGTGCACCTCCTACCCGCAAAACATTGTTGGCAACTCCTGAGGTCTTGCTTGCAGCAGTCACTAGCAGTAGACCAAAAGAAAAGAACATGTATATGTTGCATTGTTTCGCCTGGTAGATGCAGCTCCGATGGAACACAAGTGACGACATGTGGAGCCATCCTTTTAGCTGCGCATTTTTGCTGAGCAAGACTGAGCAAGACTGAGCAAGACACAGCACCTGCACTCTCGTCGCTGAAGACACCAGACACCATGTCTTTGGTCGTAGCATGTTCGCACACAGCGTAGCAGGATTGGACAAGGTCACTTCGGAGGCCAGGCCACATAGGTCACAAGAAAATATTCGCAACGGAAAGAAGAACAGTTTTCCTGACAAGCACACTTACGACTTTCATCCCAGCACTGTCTCGCATGGAAAGACGGACATTTGTCCGACACGCTACATGCAAAGCTAGTACTCATCCGCGAGCATTGGCCGAGCATGCTACAGAACAGACAGGAAATAGCACAAAGTTGTACACAAGAGAAACAGGTCGGTCCAGCAGCTACCTACTAGGCGAGCGCCAACTAACATCGTGACTCTCGTATTTTTTGACTGTGGTTCTTGTTTTCGTGATGTGACCTTCCAGGCCCTCGTTGGTGGAGCCACGGGATTGTTTTGACGACACTCTATACAGAAAGCTTCTTGTGGCCACATCCTTAGTTCCGCTGTGCACAGACTTATAGGCTTTGCAAGGCTCAGATCCTAGGCTTTGCAAGCAGGAGCAGACCTCCAACGGCATCTTGGGGGTCCAAGACGCCCTGGTTGCTTGGTTGTGCTTGCCAGATCTGCAGTTCTTCTCGCAACCATTCAAGCCATTGGAATTATGCATGCTTCTACATGGGTTCTGCGGTGTGCTGCTTCAGTGGACACAGCGACTTCGATCTCAACACTGCCCATCACATTACTCTCATGGAGGTAGCCCGAATGTTTGTTGTCCAAGTTTTTCATTAAGGCACAAGTGGGAAAAGTGGCAAAGCAAGCTTGGCTGCAACCCGTGCAAAACGACTGGCGCGGCTTCTGACCAGTGTGCGAAGCCTAGCTGGATCTACTGTGCACTTTGGTTAGTGAACTTTGGTACAGCTGCTAGAAGATAGAGATACCTTTTGCACACCTCCTTGCACCAACCCTTACAACAAAGTGGTTGAAGGGTTCCAGCAATCTTTGCGTCCAAGCATTTGGGCACGCAGGCGATAGGGTTCGTGGATTTCCCCATAGGGTGTGGAGCTACCAAGTTGATCCAAATTGTAGATGCATGTCCGTAGAGCCTTTCCCGAGGCTTTACCATTGGCATCGGATGATGAGCAAGAGAGAGAAGAGAAGATATCTGACTTGATCCTGCGAGAGAAGGCTGAAGTTTAGGGAGTGCTCGTGTGCCAGATATTGTGCAAGATTTGACTATCGGCATCCTTCACGCTGAAGACTGGCAGAATCCTTGATCCTTTTGTGAGTGTGGTTGGAACTTGAGGGAGGGCACTCATTCATCTCGCTCATTTCACGTGAAATTATGGCTCGGGCTTTCAGAGTAGGGAAAACCCATCCCCTCTGCCCTCTGCACTCAATCAGCTACTTGATGTAGACCAGTGAGACTCAAAACTATTCAGCTCTTCAAAAGCTCTCAGAAAATCGATTTGGCAATGCCAAGGTTTCATATTGGCTTTCACAATGACGGAAGAGAGAAGCACATCTCAGACTGTCTTCTGGGGTGGTGCAGCCTGACATATTGGAAGAAGTCAAGTCAAGTCAAGCCATTTTTCGTTCTCCACATTGGTGGCGACATTTTGAGCTTCAAACATTCAATGATTAACCATGGATGATGAGCAACCAGTGAGTGCCCAGGTCTATGCTGCAGGAATCATTGGAGCATTGTGGGTCTATGGTTTGCTCCAGGAACGAATCATGTCCCAGCCATATGATGGTGCAATGTTTGGCGACTCTGTGCTACTTACTTGCAAACAGGCTAGGACAAATTCTTTTCATCCGGTGAATGCAACGTGCGATGCGATTGAACAACGACTGAATCATTTGTGGCGTAGTAAGGTTCCTGGTCTTTTGCAACAGATTTCTCGCGATTTGGTACCTTGGCCAAGCTTGCGATCGCCTTTGCAGTACACATGATGTTTTGCTGCAAAAGGATCTTGTGGGACGTTGCAGTCAAGAACGAAACGTTTGTCAAGTGAAGCTACCGCTACTTTGGAGTGTCCAGTGGTGTCCAGCTTTATTTTTGCACTGCAGGTTTGGATTGTTCATGGCAAAGGTCAAGGGCGAGGAGTGGAAGCTCAATGCTCCTGTTTGGCGATACATGGTAGTGATCTTTGACTGCAGAGCTGTGCTTTACGGATATCTCCAGAGATCACAACACGTGATGCTGCAACGATTCGACAGAGACTGGCTGCACTACAGCATGGTGCCCTTATGCACCCATACAGGAAACAAAAGATTCTATCCAAGCCAATTTTATTGGATATCAATTGTGGTAGGTAGCCACCCACTGGTCCATCCATCCATTGCTGCAGACATCATACTCTCAAATGTTGAAGTCGTGGCGACATTCAATTTGCGAAGCGTTTACTTGGGGATTTGAATCTATGGAAGTCGTGGTGATGTTGTGTTTAGTTGGGGAGAAAACAAGGCAGCAGCGGCAAACAAAACGACATTAAGCAAAACGCCGATCGCACAGGCCAACGAGTGGGGAGGCAGGTGGGGAAACAAGTAAGGAGACAAGGCAGCAGCGGCAGACAAAACGCCGATCACAGCAGACAAGCGGGGAGACAAGAAAGAAGGAAGGATGGAAAGAAAGAAAGAAAGACAGAAAGAAAGAAAGAAGGACAGAGGCGAGAGCATATACATGATGAGGTAACTAGAGGTTTTCCTTCTGAGGGCTTTCCTTGGTGGCACGGGCTCTGACCTCGTTCACCCTCTCGTTCATCCTTGTTCCGATATCTCTCCGCAACTTGTGTGACTCAAGTAGAGTGTCCAGAGCCTGGTCCAAAGAGATGTCAAGGGACCACAAGGAGATTAACATCATTGCTAAATCACTGCGCTTCCATGCCAGAAGCTTGTTGTGAATACATGAAAATTGTGCTTCGGATGGAACTTCAGAACACATCAAAAAGCATTGCCAAATACATGCGGGAACCTCGTTTTTGCACAACATGGCTAAGTGACACTTCTACATGATTGCGTTTACATGCGGGAACACTGTTTTGAATACATGAGAATTGTGTTGGGGAGAACACACCAAAAACATTCACAAATCATCGCGTTTACATGCGGGAACAACGTTTTGCAAGGACTATGCCGGGACCCCGCTCTTGGCGTCGCGTTTACTTTGGGGAACACAAGTTTTTGCCTAGTATGCCGTGACTTCCGCGGCTTCCAACCATACACAACTTGATAAAAAAGATATCCGAGTCCACAAATATACCGAAAAAACACCGTTATATTATCACATAGTGCCCCGAGACGCGCTTGACTGAAACTCCCATAGGCACCATGATGCAAGCAGAGGCACCTCCCCCTCGCCAAAGCTTTTGTGCTTACTGATCAAGGCTGATGTGTAACACTGCTTTCATAGGTTATATAAACGCCTTGGCGCCTTCGGTGCTGGCAGACCTGCCCAACCTAGCGGTTTTCAATAACATATGCTGGTAGATGATGTTAGTATCAACTGAGCTTTGCTTGGACTCTGAGTCGCAGACTCTTTGCCGCTCCCAGGTCTTTGTCTAACGTGCTAGCGACCACGTGCCAGTACGAAGCATTGAAGTATGTGTCTCGATTTGCCACACTGCATTGTTTTTTGTCTTTCAGTAACATATTGATTTTCTGGCCATTTATGATTTTCTTGCCATTTATGCTTATACCGTATACCTCGTTATCAGGTATCATTCCCTGTGCAGATGCTTGGCAAGAGCTTCAAGATGATGCCGGTCATGCTGTGGGGCATTGTCATTTCGTGCCTTGGCCGGTTCAAACGTTTCACAAATCATTTCACGAACCTGTTGACAAACTGTTTACCCAGTCATTGAAGAGTGCCCGCCTTGACTTGTGGCGAGAGTTGTCCAAAGGGTCAATCATGACATTCCATGATAGATTTTGATAGATATTCACAAATACTTAACTAGTGTCAACAGTACAGCACGCGGAGGCACCCAGCCTTTTGTTTGCCGTTTAAGGTCCAAGCAATACAAAGCCAAGGACCGCGAATTTGTTCCTGCAGTTTTTCAATTCTAAAGTTGACATCATGACTTTTCAAGGGGCAGTAAGGCGGTCAATATGGTGGACTGAAAAGCTTCAGGAGTGGGGAGTTGCTCTGGCTGTGACCTGGGGTGTTACCCAATT
The DNA here is from genome assembly GCA_963970005.1 of Durusdinium trenchii. Taxonomy (NCBI): domain Eukaryota; class Dinophyceae; order Suessiales; family Symbiodiniaceae; genus Durusdinium; species Durusdinium trenchii. The sequence continues at coordinate 141,902 of CAXAMN010000081.1, forward strand.
TCTTCTGACCGGACCTATCGCAAGTCCTTCTGGAGAGAACGACGACAACACCAACAACAGCATCAAAGGCAGCTGAGACTGTGAGACCACAAACGACAATACAGGGAACTGGACAAGCGAAATATGTGATGGGTCTCATGAGACTCTGTAAGATTGCATTTTCGGCATTTGCAGCGGGTCCTCATGGGTGTCCTTTTTTGCAGCGAGGTCTTCTGCTGCTCTTGCTATTTCTGGCCTTGGACGGAATTACTTCACCAATGCAAGAGAAGCTCTTTAAGGAGTATGGCCTGTCCAAGTATTTCCCTCAGAATGTCTCCACCATGAGCCAAGTGATAAGTTGATCAAGTATGATCAAGTCTGGCAATCTGCTTAATCTTGCTTTGATTCTGCCTGGCTTTGCATTTCAGGTACAACCAGATGCTCTGGGTTAATTTGTGCTCAGCGATTGTGTCACTTATCACCCTTTTGAGTGCTGGCCCAAGTGCGATTTGTTGCTGAGCTTGATGGAGCTTCCATGCAGTTGAGATGTCAGCAACCAGGCACTGGCACACTGTTTTCAGCGCTGGCCTTCTGCGGGCAGCATCCAGCCTTGTTGCGTGATGCAGCAACCCTCAGCATTGCGCAGGTTGGGAGATTGCAAAGAGTGTTGCAAAGCCAGCAGAGACTTGTGCAGCATCATTTAACATACGCACTTATTTGTCATGAATCCCTGATCCGGGCCCTCTCAAGTTCTCACCAGGAGCCCCTTTCTGCAATGATTCGTCAACATTGCAATTCAACATTGAATTGTAGGCGGAGTTGTATAGCAGAGGGGTACGTGCTAATTATATATTATATACATAGTATTTCAACAGTGCCCGGTGGCACGATAGTGTGTTCGGCGACCCGGACAAGATCTTCCGACTCCTGCCATGCTTGAAATGCTTTGTGTGGAGAAGATACTCGTACCATGCGATCCGTGCGACAGGTTTCCAGCCAATGGTTTATCTACTCGATCCTTGGTTTTGCGCATTACCGATGAGTTCACTTCGTTGTTTCCCCTAAATCTAGGACCGATTAGTGCGAGCGCTTCTTCAAGGAAGCTCCCCCCGCCCTCAGGCAAAAGGGTTTCCCTGAAGAAGCGTGAGCTATTCCTGCGTCCATAATATGTCCCATATGTTGTAGCATCCTACGTAATAGCTAATCATTGGCTTACCTCTTTATCATTATCCATTCTTATCCTCTATCCGCCTGCGGCCTTCCCCCCCTCTTCCCTGATGATGCCTTCTGTCGACTTGAAAGAATCCGACTCTGCGCGTCATGAAAGAGGTCAGGAAGAATTTTGCATCAAGATGCTACGTCTTCTCTTCAGCGAAAGGGGTTTCTATTTGGCAATAAAACGTGTTTTCATCCAACCACTTCTCTACCTCTACTCTCAAAGTAATCAGGAAGCGCTTTAAGTCGTATCATGTTGTATCCATTGGCGAGGACTGAGCCGTTTCCTGGTTGGCTTTCAATTTTGTGTGTTTCTTTCTGTGCTAAACTTGTGACTGTGATGCAGGATTATATAATGTTTTTACGACTCATATTCTTATTCCGACTCTGATGACCCCTTCCAAATACACCAAATATTGACCAAATAGACTTGGTGGACCTGAATAGCAAGCCAAAACGTGTCAGGCCTGTCAAGGTATGTATGTGTAAAGACTCATCGATGTTGCAAAGGTTTGTTGACAAAAAGGTTCAAACTTCCTTCCAAAGTACTCAGGCAAGTGAAAGAATTTGGTGCAGTTGTTTTTGCCGCCACCATGAATGTGCGGCAACTGCGCCTTGTCATCATATAGTGGAATTGTCATCATCGACGAGTTGCCTCAAGCTCTGGAGATCGACTTTGTCCAAACAATTGGATTTGATCTATTAATTATATTTAAGAAAGAGCGCGGCACCGACACCTCACTGAGGTTCTCTATCATCACGTCTTACGTCGAGTATGGACACTACATCACCGGGTTGCAAGTGCTTTCATTGTGCTTGGTGTTTGGAGCACTTTTCTTCAAGAGTCTTCTGGATGCAAGTGCTTTCCTTTGTCGGCTGTCGCTGTCGTTGCGGTCGTCGCTGTCGGGATTCATCAGTGCACAACATAACTAAGTAACAGTACAGCATACTGCGCACACACAAATTAGCTGACATAAGAGAATTGTTCCAAAAGGCATGTTAGACAGCTTCATGGCAGAGAATGGTGCTCAGAAGGCAGCCTGAGCTTTGATCGGTTGTTGCTATGTTGGGAGTCTTTTTGCAGAATAGCCTCAGCTATTTCACTCATGGAAGGCACCCTTACTTTCTGACCTAAGAGCATCTAACAGCCCTAATCCTGCCATGTAACCAGTCCTCTGGCTGTGTTCGCATTGCCATCCATTCCCGAAATACGGTAGATGGAAAAGCGGGCACATGAGAGACAGATGCGAATCCACACTTATATATATATTTGTATATGTTTTTGCTTTTTCAAAGCGTGGAGTGGCCTCCAAGTGGATTTGGGACCCTCCATCATACCAGGTGGATCCCAGCAGGGCCGGTGGGCGGAAGGTACCAACATATATATATATACATTATATATATATATATACCTAGTTCTTTAATAGGCTGTAACAATGCTGTTTGATGTCATGCTGCGATGTCAATGATTCAGCATTCAGCGAGCCCAACGCGTATTTGTGATGTGGAAGAGTGTGATGTCTCCATTTTTTGTGACGAGCTGTTGTGATTTGATGTTGTCATTGGAGTTTGTTGATGTGATGGGCGTTGTCATTGGGGTAGTGATCTGCTGTCACTGCAATTTATTCTATGCAAGGTTGTGACACAAAGCTGCGAGATTTGCCTGACGTGATGCTGCCATTGAATGTTCTGCTTTTAGGGTCGTGAGGCCTCTGGTAATCAGAGTACGACCAACTGTTCGGAACACCAAGAGGCTTCCGCGGCACACATCGACTGCGCAGGTAGACGGAGTCAGGAAACCCCAACGTCAGAGCCAGGAAACCTGGAAACCTTGGTCTAGGGCTTCACTTCTTCGGGGTTTCTTTTGGTTTGGTTTAGGGCTTCACTTCTTTAGGCTTTGTTTAGATTTGGCTTAGTTCTGCACCTCTTCAGGTGCCTCTTGGGGTGGATTGCGGCTTCACTTCTTTAGGGTTTCTTCGGGCTTGGTTTAGGGCTGGGGTGTCACTTCTTCAGTGTTTTTAAATGTTGTTTATAGTTTGGTATTTAGATGACTTCACTGCGCAGGTGCAGCGTTTTGTCAGACCCGCAGTTTTCTTCGTAGTCAGATTGGGACTGGCCTCTCAACGTTTCAGGCTGTTGCTTCGAAGCTTTTGACTTTTGGAGGAAGTCTCGTACGAAGCGCTCGTTTTGGAGACTTTGACGTGTGACTTTGGAGGAAGTCTCGTACGAAGCGCTCGCTTTGGAGACTTGACGCGTGCATTTTGGAGGAAGTCTCGTACGAAGCGTTCGCTTTGCAGACTTGAAGTGTGAGCTTTAGAGGAAGTCTCGTGCGAAGCACTACGGTAGTTTTGGAGATGTGACGGCTCACTTTTGGAGACTTTAGTAGTATTGCCCCGCAAGAGCGTCCCACAAGAGTGTTCCCGCAAGAGTCTTACAAGAGTGCCTTACAAGAGTGTCCCACAAGACTGCAACAAGAGTGTCCCGCAAGAGTGACATGCCAGAGTGTCGCACAAGAGTGTCCCACAAGACTGTTCCACAAGAGTGTCCTACAAGAGTGTCCCACAAGAGTGTCCTGCAAGGGTGTCCCACTTTCAACTTTTCTATGCGCCCGTTTCTTCCCTTGTTTCCCGGCCAGGCCAGGTTTCCTGCTGTGCTCTCCCTGTTTCCTGATTCGGTTGCTGACTCGTACCTGGTCATCCCTTGGGTACCGCTGCTTGCTGCCCGGACAAGTGAGCGAGCGCTCAGAATCGTCATGGACCGTCAGCCAGACGGTCGAGCAGCGCCACAGTGCTTCTATATAGATTCTGGTATGCTGCCCTTGTGAGGGCAAGCGCGCCCACAACAAACTCAAGCGAATTCCTTCTACCATAAACTCTCTGCCAGATTGGGATTGATACATGGGGAATGTGTGGATGGACTGCGTCTAGGATTCTTTCCAATTGGTGCAGTTTCCATGTCGGTGCAGCGTGGTGCTTTCAGAAGCATAAGCGCTCCCGTTTGAAAGTTGATGGCTTTTCAAAACATAGCGCCATCTGTAGGGTTCCAATAGCGACAGTCACCTGCGCCATCAATGAACATGAAATACCCTGAAAATTGCCAAGCTCGACCGCGAGAACCTCGCCATTTTTTCGGCTATGTTTTGGCAGTGGATGTGAGCCATAGATGGCGCAACGCATTCTTGCAGGAGCCTCTTTCAGACGCATTGTTAGTTTGCTCCTTGACTGTTTCCTAGTTTGCAGAGGTGGTTGCAAAAAGCTTGCAATGGTGATTCGAGGGGTTCAAAAACAATGTGCAGGATCAACTCTAGCTTTCACATTTTCCAGCGCTTATCCACATGTTGCTCTCGCAAGTTAAGTATAAGTATAAGGTACTGCAAAACTCTTTAATTGACTTCTTGTTGAAGCAAGCTGTCCTGTGCTGTTCACCTTTTTTGGGGACATGTTGGACTTGCTTGGGAAAAAGGTCGTGCTTGCGAGTTGCGCCGTGAGTGTATCTGCCGTCTCCTTTGAGTTGCGCCGTCTATTTTCCGCCCGGTTCAACCTTTGTCCTAACGCGTGGCAGTGAATGGGCCTTGGTCAAGGCCTTGCAAATAAAGAGCTTACCATTATCATATCGACCCTCACTCAACGCGAGACTTTTCTCCTCTCTGCCTTCAATTTCCCGGCGCCTAACAGCAGTAGAGGTCAGTCCAATGTCGACCTCACCCCACAACAACAGTAATCCTTGCTCGATGTTATACAATCACGTGATCTTGGCAGTCTCAGTAAACTTTCATCGGTCCACTTTTAGGAGCGCGCCGCGTGTCTCAGTCCAGGTACAAGACAGGAGAAACAAACCGCAGGCAAGCGCCCTTCAGTTACCTCGACCTGTGAATGTCCCGCTCAATTCAACTTTTGTCCACCCGAACTGTAAACGTCCTGCTCAATTCAACCTTTCTCCTAACGCATGGGCTCCACTTCTATCCTATAACCGCTAACAGTGAATGGGCCTTGATCAAGACCTTTTGTACAAATCCTATCATATTGACCCTCAATGCGAGACTTTGCGCCTCTCTGCCTTCTATTTCCCCGACAGCAGTTGAAGTGCGCTGTCAACATCACCCCGTAACCACATTGATGTCTTGGAGGCTGGCTTTCGTCCCCTCCCTTCTCAGGTGTATATATAAATATTTAAAGATTTTTTCAAGCACCGCGCTGCTATGTTAAGCTGGCTTGCCTGCGCGACAAATTATGCGTCGCAAATAGCATGATGCTGGTACTTTATAGCTTGTAGGAGAGTATCTCCCCTCAAAAGTCTGATTTGCTCTGCTGCCAGAACTGGAAGGCTGTGTTGCGTCCATGGCCTCGATGTTGTTTATGGCTACGCCGCCGTTAGCGGCGCTGAGTAATTTGTGTTTTTCGGGCTCAGAAGGGGGGCCTTTGGGTGGTTTTGGTGTTTTTTCTCCGGGCACAGGGTCCAGCAGTCTCTGTCGGGTTCACCGTTGTTTTCGTGTTTCATTCGTTCGAACGTTTTGATTCGCTGGATTTATATAGAGCGTCAAGATGCTCACCGAACTTTTTTCACTCCGCCATGCTGATGGCTCTTGAGTTCTTCGGGTTCTTCGTGTTGCTGCTGGCGGTGCGTCAACTGAGTGGAGTGCGGTGGGATTACCTGCTGGTCTTGTTGCGGCAGCTGGCTCCACTGCTGGTGATGAGTCGGTTTGAGTTGCGCGCGACGTGCGTGGTGTTTTCACCTCGACTAAACGATCCCGATGTGGCTTCGACTCCGCTTCTCACAGAGGGCTTCAGGGAAGTGCCCTTCTCCTGCTTGTTTGTGCAGACCGCAATCATGCTCATGACCACGCTACCACCAGTGTCACAATGATTCACAATGTGCAAATTCCCCGAAGACGCTGACGGCGGAGTAGCTTTGTTGTTTTAGCATCGCAGCAGTTCACCAGTTCAACAAATGTAAACTTGTTCTTCGTCCCACATTCATCGCAGACTCTGTCTTCTCAAAATTATCAGGCGGTGCAACGGATTGCTAATGAAACTCGCAAGCAGAAGGGACTGAGAATTGAACATTTTGAAAAACGTATGCATCCCTTACTATATTGTAATTTCGAAACACATTTGTGGCCGGACATCGGAAAGAACGTTGATTTGTAACCGCCTATAGGTTTTCAAAAATGGCCAAACACTATGAAACAGCAACAACTTTAATCAACAGTTCATTGTCACACTAATGAAAACACATCCTTGCCCATCCTTTCCCTACCATTACCATTACACTGAAGCACCTAAGACCCATGTCACAAAAACTGAACCAAGTAGGATGACGTGCTTCAATGACACAGTTCACCAATGTGGCTGCAGCTGCTGCCTTGGCGCAAAGTTGACACGCCAGACATTTAGAGACTGTCTAGAAATCTCTACCTTGGAGCAAACCTGTAATTGCCTCTAGAATCTCTTCTTTGAGATACTGATGCATTCTGAATAGTCAAAATTATCTTCCTGATGTCACGACAGACTTGTCCACAACTTCGTAGTTCGGAACTTTCTCTTTCAATCTGCCCGTGAGACAAGACTCCCAGAAAATGGCCACCCTGGACCCAGACATGTGCTGCACCATTGACTCATTTGGCACAAAACCATTTGGCCTTCGCACATCATTTTCGCACCCTTGTGTTTTGTGAATCGATAATCCTTGTCCTCCCAGACTGTCGCACTATGCTGCACTTGTCAAAAGCAGCGAACCTCTCATGTCTCATGCCTCAAACAGCACCGAGTTTGATTTTGGTAATGAGAGGCTCTCTGCAAGACAAGTTTACTGTGTATGTATATATATATACAATATAAAAGTATATTATATATTAATATTCCTTTTCGTTTCTCTCCCTCCTGATACTTACATAGTTCATGATCGCATCAATCACTCTTCTCATCCTTTTTGGTTGTGCAGGTGACCTTCCATTTAGATTTCTTGGCGCTTCTTGTGAGGTCTTGTGATTAGACTTGTTGCTTTAGTTCGTCGCGAGTAGTCTAGTCTATGATATGTAGAAAGCAGAGTCATGGTGTGCATTTTCTGATTGTGAATTCAGGTTATGATGGCTTGATGGGCTCATCGAGTGACAGGGAGAGACAACCGCTGGTTGACAAGAGTGGCAGCTTGGCTGAAGGTTCCAGCAACAAGAGCGCCCACGCAAGGCCGTGGAAGAAGTGTGGCTTCAACGCGTTTTCTCTTTGACTGTGATCGACCATGTTCCACTGTGAGGCGAGACTCGTTTTGTTCTTCCAAGGCCCTACCACCCCGCCGGAAGTGAAGGAGGTTCGCTGGGGAGACACGACAGACAGCTGTGTATTGAGGTGTAGAAAGATGTAGGAAGAAATCTCCAGCGCAAGAGTTCGGCTGAAAATATACAAACAGAAGACAAGTCAAGACTAATCCTCATAATTACCCTCACATGTCTGAACAAGCTCTAGACTCCACAACCCAATTTGATCCAATTTGATTGACTGTTGCCGGGTCTGCCCAACATTGTCGACCGCTCTCAAACAAGCTGGAATTATGGACCAACATCTCACGTGCACTGTGCTATTGAAGTTGATCAGTGATGACGGTCACTGGTTGCAGGTGGCTGATGCCTTGCCAAAGGACTGGTGACTGGTGCCAGTGACACCATGAATCCTGTCTCCGAACATGTCTGCCTTCATGTCATGTCACACATCAATGAACACTTGCGTCAGTGAGTCAGGAACACAGGCTTTAGGTAGCTTGATGGAGACGAGGCATTAGCTTTGATTTGTGTAGCTTGTGCCTGTCGAGCAGCTAAAGTCAGTTTTGCAAGGCAAACTTGCCACCTGAGCGAAGAGCGAGAGCTGTACATAGTGACCACTGTAGTGCAAGTGGTACTTGACTGCACTCGACAGCACTTGACATCACTCCAGAAACCGGAGCGCAGCTTACTGGCCTTTGTGATGCAAACATGATCATACGACAGGCTGATACTGAACAGATCATCCAAACTCGTGCATATCTTAAGTTGGCAGGAGGTCAAGAGTGAATTCCTGCAAGAAAAGACTGAGGACTTAGCACCTGCCACTATCAGATAGTTGATGCAGGGACAAATCGGACACCCAATTGCAATCTGTAGTGCAGGAGGCAAAGTTTTCGGCATCAGCATGGCGCGAAAGCAGAGGAATCCAGCGCACAGAAGTACAAAGCCTGGAACCTGGAAGATGGAAGTGGTACCGAGGGCATCGCTACTAGTAATCATGGTCGAGTCCAGTAGGGTGATGCCTAAGGATTGCCCAAGAGGCCAGAGAAGCTCCTGTCACCAGAGGTGTCACCAGAGGTACCAGACGTGCCACAATATCGTCCAAAAGTGCGAAGTTCACTGGCCAAAGAGGTTGCCGCTCGCACACCACCACCTGGCAACATGTGGTTCATTCCGGGCAAGACCGAGACTGCGCAGTCCAAGAACAAACGGCAAGAAGATGTAACACAGGCAGCTGAAAAGGAAGAAGAAGAAGAAGCAGAAGAAGAAGAAGAAGAAGAAAAAGAAAAAGAAGAAGAAGAAAAAAAAGAGGCAGACTCAGAGGCCAAAGTGCAGCAGAAGCGATTACAACAAAATCAAGCAGAAGCCGAACTTCTTCAAGAGGCATGGAAGAATTTGGAAGACGATCGGCAGTTGGCAAGGGCAATGGCCCATGACACTTTACCCAAGTTTTGGGAGAATCTTTGGGATGAGGCGCCAGATTCTATTTTCAAGGAGAATGCTTGGGAGCAGCTTGAGAGCCGCAAAGCAGGTCACCCTGAAGAGGAGTTGCCTATTGAAGGAATGCGTAGCAAGATAGTGGAGCATGTTCGCGACCATCGAGCGACTATTTTGGTGGGAGCAACAGGATGTGGAAAGTCCACACGATTGCCACAGTACATCATGGACGAGCCAAGAGCATCGGTTCTTGTAACTCAGCCTCGCCGTGTTGCTGCAGTTGAGATTGCCAAGCGAGTGGCCTCAGAACGGGGAGAACCCGTAGGCCAAAATGTTGGCTATCGCATATCTGGTGAGACGTTGGTAGGAAGTGGCAAGCTGCAGTTCGCCACTATAGGTGTGGGTCTGAAAAGGTTGTCAGTTTCTACAATTTCCTTGATTTTGCTTTTTGTGTCAACCAGCATAAGATTTCTGTATTTGTAGCTTTTCATTGTTCTGCTTTCTAGGCTATGTGCTGACCTGGTTTCTTGCGAACCCTGAGCAGTTTGGAAAGTTCAGTCACATCGTAATCGACGAGGCACCATGTCTTGAGGGAATGCAAGTAGCTGTCTGACTGTTTTTCAACCGCAGGTTCACGAGCGAGGAGCAGACATGGAGCTGTTCTTGCTGTTGACGAAGCTCCTGATGTACCTCTTCCCACGCCCCAAGGCTACAGCACCACACCTGCTGTACATCGTTTGTTGTGCTTCATTTTGTTCTTACGTGATTGATGGTTTTGAGATTGCCATATACTGTACATTTCTTTATATATATAAAATTAGAATACTTAAAATACATTCGCCTGTTTTGTTTAGTTTGCATTTTGCATCCTGGTCTAATCTGATCTACAGGTCATTTTGATGTCAGCTACGATGCAGCCTGACGAATTCCGTGCCTTTGCTTTCCTGCGGAAAGTACATAAGGCGTTATTGGATATGAATATGCTGTAACTGTAACTGTAAGAGCAACAGAAGTTACTGCCAACATGAAGGAAACAAGGTTGGCAAAACGGCAATAGCCAATAGGGGGAGCTATCGGAAGTAGCCCATTTGCAAGCACCGGTACTTTATCGGTTGAAGCCAGCTTGCATCATTCATAGCCGAGTGTCATAGCCCCTTCACATTCATAATGTTCCCATTATACATGTCAGCACCACAGACTGGCCACGCATCCTGCTTGCGAACTTCAGACTCTAGCTAACCGGTGCTCTCTGTTAAGAACTGCCTTCCGGGTCCTTTCTAGACATCATCAATATCACGTCATGAAGTGGACCCCGCCCTCTTACCCAAAGCTGTGTCAGCAAAAGGTTGCGACCATTCTGTTTGGGGGTGACTCTTTTTGCAGCAAGGACACTTGTGAGCACAAGGTAGCGCTGACAAATTGCCTCTGCCAAAAAAATGGCCTGCTGCCTGCTGCTACCTATTTACATGATACTCTCTAGGTGCAAAGAATTGTGTGATCTCTTTTGTTGAAGCACGCACAGGAAAAATACAAAACATAACAAAACTGAATTGCAGCAGGTACTTAGAACTGCACACTTAAATGGATGCAAGAGGACCTTTGAAAGGGTTCTTGTAGACCATTGTGCCATTCAAGATATTGAAGCATGTATATAATATATATATATATATTATTGCAAAACTCCTTACACATTGACCAAAGAAACCAGCTGCAGTGAACAATATCTAAATGCCAAGGCGTTGGTTGGCCCTTACGCAAGTAAGAGTCAAGCTTGCCAGAATTGTTTGCACGGACCAAAAAGGGTCAAGATTGCAATTTGAAGTAGAGAACATGTTCAGCGACAACATCTCTGTGCTGGACCAAGGGCCAGCAAAGGCCTGAAGGTTGCCACTGCGAGGACAAGGCTATATCACTCGACATAGTTGGAATGAAAGCTATTCTTTTATACAAATTATCTTAACTTTGACATTTCTTTGGACACCAGCTGGTGACGCCTTAGCAGATGAATGTCGCTGAGGCAGCTACTACTCCGATTTTGCGATAGGCGAGCCTTTAAGCGTGCCGGGCATCTAAGAAAGAAGGGAAACATTTTGGGAGAATCTCTATTAGGTTGGAGGCCATCGCCAGTAGGTTGCAGGCCTTATTAGGTTGGAGGCCATTGCTAGTAGGTTGGAGCCATCCATCGGTATTAGGTTGGAGGCCATCGCTTCGAGGTTGGAGTACTTGCAGAGACTAAAGAATCGGCAGATATTCTTCAGGCCTGGGCGAACCTTCCCTGTCGAAGAGCTCTTCCTGGACAGGGTGCACGATCAACCCGCTGTCTTGGTACCTATTGCCGTTTGTGTGATGACAGGCAGCCAGGACTCAGGACAGGTCAACCGCAGTACCTCTATTCCTTTGTTTAGATTGGTGGGTTTAGGGCGCCCATCATACTCCTGCCCACGCGGAGCCTTGAAGGACGATTTGCTGTCGGAGTACAGTGACAGCTTGCCGCCCTCTGTTCTCACTCTCCTGGAGGTATCCTGCGGCTCGAAAGAGTAGCCCTTTTTGACACTCATGGTACTTTTCAACAAGAAGATAATTCTCCAATTGCTGCAGGCAGTGCAACAAGAAGCCAAAGAAGCACACAGTTTTGGTTCGGAGAACGATAAGCAATCTTCTCAGGTGAACATGCTGTCGGTGGTTACCTGGCCTTGGTACCTTCCACAGCTTTGGTGGAAACTAGCGAACCACACAAGCTAACAGAATCAAAGGTCTCTAGCTACTAGTCAAATCAGCCAAAAAGCAAAAGTGGTTGGTATTCTGATATGTAATATGTAGTCTTGCGGTTCTAAGGGGTGGCCTGCCAATCAAGACAGGAGTCGTTTATTTTGATGGGAACAGTGCACCAACAGTGGGACCAGGTCACTAGGTTACTACCAGTGGGTGCACTTCGTTTTCCTAATTGAGCAACGTTTTTATTGGCATGTAAAGGTTTACAATGGTTTATATAAAAGTGGAACTGCATTATAGCCCGCGAATTCAATTCTCATAGTTTTGTGCACGTGCTAAGACACGCGAAGCCAAATCGCGTATGCTCCACTTTTTTTTGCGCGAAGGCAACTTGCGTAGGCAAGTTTTGTACTGTTTAAACTTTGAAGGCAGCATATAACACAGTTTCAGTTTAACCGCGAAGGCACGCCCTTTGCACAAAAAACATGTTTCGTGAAGGCTTGCGAAGGCAGATGCGTAGGTATGCTTCCAGTGTATAGGCCCCGTACTCACCCCAAAAAAAAGCTCAATTGACCAAACACTTTTATTTGATCTCTACTGTAACTAGAGCTGTCTGCGACATGCACTATTTGTTTGTCCAACGTCCGTATTCGAACAGTATTTTTGTGAACGAGATAGGAGCCCTCAAGAACGTGATTTGCTGTTACAGATCTACAATCATATACAATCATTGATTAGGCTGAACATAATATCCCGGTCTTCTGTATTAAGTAAGGAACGTTCCCAGGTTCCCACAAATTCAGAAATCGCGCTTGGCCCACCACTTGGTAGTCTGGTGTTTTAATTGGGATAGGCTTACCTTGTCGCGCTACCAAAACGAAGCGTTGCGCTAGGGCTGGCGTTTAGTCACCGCTAAATCGCTGCTGCAGATCGCGTGACTACGGACTACGTGGGGAGCATGAGTACAGGGTACTGTAGTTCACGGCTTGACTGAATTGCGCAGATAAGACCCCTAGAGACACCCACCCAGTGCAACAAGTGAATGCTAAGTCGCTGCTGCAGACACCGCTCACATTCGCTTTCATAGACACACACGCGCACACAGGCCCAAGAAAAAAGGACATGCACAGCGTACAACCATACAATGCTGTACATGAGCACCTGCTGTCTGCACGAAAGCCACTGCTTCGAATTGCTATGACTTGCAGCCGGGATAATAATTTCGAGATGTTTATTTTTTTCAGCTCAATTGAACGATATAGTGTAGACTTGACAGTATGTGGTCTCGTACTAAAGTAGTGAAAGCGAGATAGAGGCACCTCAAAATAGATCGCATGTCTTGAGTTTAGTGACCAATGCCCCCGCTCGTCTTAGTAAAGGTACAGCGAGATAATTGACGGCAAGTGGTGTACATATCAAGCATGTCACACTGCAACGACCGGATGTGGCATCATACATGAAAGTCACCTCATTTTCTGGAGCACATGTGCCGTTTGATGGGGTTCTTACATGTACGTGGGTTCTTTGCTCTAAAATCACAACTGTCGAGTGTCCTCCTTCAAAGGGGCCCCACGAACGCAAGAGAGTTACGTGCGGCATCAGTTCAGCATTATTTTTTGTTCAAACAATGGGCTATACTGTACATCATATATATAATCATCCTGGAGTAGATAGAATCCGGAATTCTTCCATGTTCTTTTCCACCCACCTGTTCCTGTTTCTTATCCCTTTTCCATCTCCAATTCCTTTTCTTCCTCTTCCTGCTCCTTTTCCTCTTTCCATCCTCACCCTTTTCATACTCGTCTTCTGGTCTTTCTCTTCCTTATCTTCTCTCTTTTCATGTTTTTGTTTTTCTCTCTCTCTCTCTCTCTGTTATCAGGTCAATTGTTGTCTATCCCTGGGTCCTTTTTTTGGTGGCGTCAGTTTCCTGCTTTTGCATGGCACTAGCTGCATCTCTATTGTATGTTTGTTCCCCTTTCTTGCTTTATTTAGTTGTTTTCCTGTGTTATTAAATATTCTATCTATGTGTTTGTTCTTTGCATTTGTCGCCAACAATGACTTGCCTCATCTCCCTGTACTTGATAAATTGAGGCCATCTTTTAGATCAAAAAACAGCCGGCCACTTCCTCGTACAGTGAACAGGGAAAGGGAAACACGAGTGGAAAAGGGGGGTTGATTGAGGTCACATTTTTTGAACACATTTTTTGGGGTCAGATCCATATTCTATCTATGTTTCGGCCTTGACCTATTTTTTTTTTAAAATTACATATTCTATCTACTCCAGGATGATTATATATATATATCTGTTTTCCTTACCATGAAACTATTAACGGACTTAACAGCCCCTTCCTACGCGCATGGGAAGGGAACACTCACAGTCACAGCATAAATTATGTTTTTAAAAAGCAGGCTTAAAGAGTTGTCACGCTTAGATCCTTATTTGTCATTTTGTGCAGTTTTTGACACATGGAATGATTGTAGCCGCTTGACTTGCTGACCTGGTAGGCAGCGGCAGAGCAATTCGAACAGCTGTCTGAGGCAAAGTACAAAGTGCTGTGAAGAGCCTTGATTATATATATATATATAAACACAACTAGCTGCAGCTTGAGGATGACCTCAAGTCCCCAAGCATTCTTCCGGGGCTGCTTGAACTGGCGCCTGCCTCAATTATCCCACAAGCGACTTTAGCAACAATGCAAGCTGCATGGCAAGCTGCCAAGGCGGTGCAGCTGTGTCCGCATTTTGCGCAGCCGGACTCGACAATGCTGATTTTCCTACCCGGGTGCGCTCACTTTGAAACTATCTGGACTTTTGTGCTTCCACTTCATGAGATATCATGAGGCTCCTGGAGCTCAACAAACTCTCAGATTTGTTTTCAGAGGTGCCGCACAAAACACATTGACATAATTTGACACATTCAAACATAAACAAAAGCGTTTTGGGAACCCTTTGATTGAAACAACCGCTTCAAGAACCATTTGAACCGTTTGCAGAGTTTGCTGATTGCCATCGCCAGGTCTTGAATGCAATGCCAAGGAGAGCAAATAGTCTGGACGGATCATGAAAAACTTGCTCATGCAATTGTATGTGTGACACTTTTCGACCTCAAATGGTTGCGACTTGCACAGCTGTGCCATGCAACAGGTCGTTCTTAAAACCAAATCAACATTCATCCAGTTTATACACCAATACGGACAGCTTTGGCCAGTAAAGACATTGGACAGGCAAACTTTGCAAGGGCTGTCCAGCTTCAAGACTTTTGTGCTGCATTCAATGGTGGCCACCACAGAAGCCTTCTCGCTTTGCAATGTGCGTCAAGTTGATTGCTGGCAGATCGTTTCAGAGGTGTTCAAGCATTTTGTAGCAGGGTAGTGTTGGCTGTTTCCCTTCTCAGTTCCATTGAGGTCCCCAGAACCGAGCAGGAAGAGGTCTTCAAGCCGCCTACAGGTCAGAGGGCTACTTCCTTCTAGATAGATGCTCTTTGCAGTCCTACACTATCATCCTGATGATGATATATAATTTGTAAATACCATTATAACTTGATGATTCTGATCAAATCATCATGATATATCATGATGTTTATTCACAAATCGTGCAAAACTGTTGAGAGTCCGTGTGACGTGAGACAATTCTTGTTTCTCATAATATGCAGGTGCAATTAATAATGGTAAGGCTGTCAGTCATTGCTCTCCCGGGTAGTTGGTAACGGCTCATTTGTGCTGCATGATTTTTGCGAGCTATTCCCGCCATACCCCAGGTCAGAGTCAAAACAGCTTTTGCACTGTAGCAAGAAAAGCCCTGCTTTTCATGACACTTTTTGCGTTTGCAATGCTTGTGACACAGTGGATGGTCGAAGAGAGGGCAGGCGAAAGAGTGATACAGTCGGATTGAGTGTTGAACATTTACTAAGAAGCTACTCGCGGTTGAGCCAGTGATACGGATGTTTCACAACTCTTTTGTATGTCCATGTGTTTGCAAGGGTTGGTGTGTTTGCAGACCTGCTAGTTAGCTAGTTGGTTGTCTACTAACGATGATTTCCTTCCAAGCCAGTTTGACCATTCAACTTAGATGATTCTTTCACTTCATTCTAAAAGCCCTTTCCTTCCTTTTTGACTCCTTCCCAGACACTGTGATGCTGGACAGGGACCACGGTTTCAAAACCTCGGTCGCTTCCTGCTCACTCCTCGAGACTCCTCGCGACCCCAATGGAGACTTGCATATACTCCGCATGCTCCTCATTTGAAGCGAACTCACCCTAGTAGCGTCCTTGCTCCTAGTAGTGATGCCCTTTGCTCCTAGTAGCTTCTTGTTCCTAGTAGTAAGGCCAGGAGCCCCTAGTAGCGTCCTTGCTCCTAGTTTTGGTTTGGTCTATTTTCATTTCATCAAATGATAGCTTGTTCATTGAGTTGAACTTATTCACCGCTCGATGGACAGAGTGCCCTTGTTTGCTTGCATGGAGGCCCAGTGGATCTCCCAATGAAGATGTTACCCCTCCCTCACCGCCCGCCCTCGTTGTACCACCGCTACACCACACCTTCTACATCCTAGGAACCTTAAGTTTCCCTAAAAATCTAGGAACCAAATCCTGCGTCCTGTCGGTAGTAGCGTCCAGTAAGCTACTAGCGACTCCCTAGCGACCACTACCTCCTCGCGGCCTACCCCCGCCAACAAATGGACAGACTTTTCAGGTGGCCGCTGTCACGTTGTGCTTGCCTCCAACATAGCCGAGTCCTCGCTCACCTTGCCGGAGGCTAAATTCTGTTTGTTCTGTGATCTGCAGCACTTGACACTTGCAATCAAGTGTCACACAGCCTTTTGCATCAAAAAGTCAGACAAAAAGCATTCCGTTGCACACGTGCTGCACTTCTCACTCACGAGCTTCTCCTGGAGCCGTTGGCCCAAATTGAACCCAACTAGCACATGATGAGAACGACATCCCTTCTCAAACGCATGCTATTTCAGCACCACTACATCAGCTTGAAGTTCCATGAAAATTCAGGACATTCCAGCAGAGTTGCTCACATTATGTGAGACTGTATTTGGAACCAACTTGCAATGGAGCTCCGAAGGGTTCCGCGGTGTTGGAATTATACGTGAAAAAGTCTCGTGCTGCGGTGCAGCATGTGAGAAAAGTCTTATGCAATGCAGACTTTGGTGCCAGGGGCCTACAAAGATTGTACAAAAATCACAGATCAGAGAGAAAGTCCAGCAAGCGGGAGGATTGACACGGATGATGCCTCTGTGCTTGTTTGCGCCTCGTCACGTCTCAGATCTGTTCCACTTCTCAAATTTCATGGGGAGCAGCCGGTCCTTTGTGAAGAAGGTCTTGAAGTAGGAGGCTCAGAGCCCCTGCAGAGTGCTTCCGTAGAAAATACCTTAGACATTGCCATTTATTTGGTTTTGGTTGAGGCCATCAACGCGCTTCCTGGACCGTTATGCCCGATTGCCTTTGTGGGTGATGGGCGTAGCGGAAAGTCGTACCTTGCCTCCAAAGTCGTCGCCTGGCAAGAACCCTTTTTGACTAAGCCAAGTGGCTTGTCATGGCTAGTACTGAAAAGTTTCAGGCCGATCATGGCTGATCCCTAAGGTTGGCACGGGTGCATTTAAGGATGATGACTCTGATGAAGCGGTGACAGAGGGACACTTGACTTTATAGTGATTCCACAATGACATGCAATGATACTTGTGGAGCTGGCAAAACAGTGAATTTGTTCCTTCGTATACAGTTTGTGCTAGGCATCGACGTGGTTGCCATTTCAAGTCATCCGGGACACTTGCTGGTTCTGGACTGCGAAGGCGGCAACAACGCCATGTCTAAGAGCCATTCCATCGTCACCGTGGTGGGAGACTCAAACTTGAAGCACCAAATATGTACATGTATGCTGTATACGCAGTATGAAGACACAGCAATAATACACGGTGTAGGTTGTCCCCTGTCTGATTGTCCGTGCTCGTTGTGCACGTCACAGATCACATTTCCTAATCACCCTTTTAACATGTGACTTTAGCTCAAAAACTTACTGCGGGCTGCAGATGTAAAGGCGCAATAGTGAACAGCAGTGCATCAGATGCCACAGCTCTTTTACTCAAGCTCTCTGGCCCTGGGGCTAAGCAACAAGGTGCAGATGCATCAGCGTAAGAATGACAATGTCGGTCACCTCACTGCAAGCTCTACTTCCAAAAATCCTCCTGAAGCTGATTGGAGGACCAAAGGTGAGGTGAGGTGAAGCCAACAACAGCGAAAAAAAAGAAAACCACATTATATATACGTATATATTATATATATTTATATTATATATATATATATATTATGTATCACGAAAGCCAGCCGATAGGCAAGGCTTGAGGTTCTTGCGCGAAGCCGAGTACAGTACTTAGATTTTAGAGGACAAGAGACTCCAATTAAGCAGTTGGGGGAGGTGTTGAGAAGGAAGCGGTAAAGCCAACTTCATCAATCTGCCTTTGCAACTGCATCTACCCTTCCGAGAGAAATTGAACATATGCAACACAAAAGAGTGGGGCACTAAAGCATGGGAAGTAACCAAGCAAGATGTTGCTTCTCAGCCACCACTTCCTTTTTTGAACCGTGCCATGCTTGAACGTATCATGTGACAAACTCATTGGTACCACCCACCTTTTCACAGAGGTCACTGATCACAACCTTGCCATAAACTCAGCGTGAAGCAGAGGAATCTCAGTGTGAAGCCCTCGCGGATCTTCATCACATATACATACAAATTTAATGAGCTCACTCAGTTTATACTATTACTATCCGCGTGATTCCCTGAGGCCTTACTTAGTTAGGAAGCAGGTTAGCGCCGACGACCAGGTGCATTGACAGCTGCCAATCCACCCAACATCACCTCTGCCACCAACAAGCAACCCAACGCAGATCACTTCCAGTATGCCGAGCTGATCCCCGGCCCCACTCTTCCAAAACTCCCACCACCAGCACTTCCATCCGACTACAACTCACCCATTGGCGGCACACCCACTCGGGCCAGATCCAAAACTCCACCCAGATCGCAAACACCACCACGCACTCACACCACAACCCTCGGTGGCTGCTTTTGTCCAACCGAAACATCCTCCACCAACCCTCCAATACAATCAGCCTTCGCCAGCTTTCGGCCAGCGCGCAGCACCACCACCGGGCTGGTGGCCCACAGCACCTTCTGCATCACCAGCGCCACAACCGTCACCTTTGCCACAAGCCTTTCATGCACCAGCACCTCACCCATGGCCAGCATACTACCAATGCCAGCAAGCAACACCCACCCACAGCCAACCTTTCCACAATCCAACCCAACAGTCCGCCTGGGACCCATGGCACGCGGACAACCAATGAGGCGGTACACCGCACGGCTAAAAGGCCGTACAACAACAGTGGTTTTCATCGGCCATTGTTAATATACCCGTTCATTTTTCCAACTCTTTTCTCGGATTCAGGTCTTATTTGCACCCTCCCCTCTACTTTATCTTTTCATCTAGCAGCTTCATCGGCCATTTTGTTGGACACATACCACTGCCCGCGACCAGCGATAGTCTCACCTCGCACCACGAAAAATGAGCAGATGTCCGCTTTGCCGCTTGTATCTTCCGAAGCGCATTCATACCCAGTTTCAACTCCCACCACACCAGATTACCTTTTCTCTTTTCTCTTTCTACTCGGGTCCCTCTCTTTCGGTGGTTTTCCGTCTCACTAACATCATTGCTCTACCTGTATGATCTTGAATTTTTGACCTTTTTGATGTTCCCTGCAGCTGTTTTGCTCAAACACCAAGCTTACCGTGAACTACTCGCTGCCTCATCGCCCTCCCACCATGGACGCACAATGGCAGCAGTACTATTGGCAGCACTACCTTCAGCAGCAACAGAACCAAGCTGCCCATCAAGGTCTCTCGAACCTTCAGTATACTCCTACCGGCACCTACGGCCCCATGACACACGCTATCCGTACTCAACAGGCTCATCAACACCACCCTTACGCTCCCTCGCCCTCACAGCCTCCGACCACCAACTCTCCACCAACACACCGTGAATTCCCACCGCCACCTCCACCGCCTCCAACAACAGCGGCCCCTGTCACCCCTACAGGAACGTCTTTCAAGCACAGCCCCACTCACTCCGCTCCATCGGCGCCACCACCTACCATTCCTTTTCCCAAGCCACCAATCCAAGACTCATGGCGCACCACAGACACACACCTCCCTCCACGGCCACCAGCTTTACCGCACCATCCAACCCACCCAATGGTCCCGCCGTGTTGGCATCGCGGGACTGCCCACATTTGACGTATACCCATGGCTTTTAGCCTACCATGGCACCGCCGACTACACAGCAAGAACACTCAGCCATGGAAAATACTGCGGGTTGATCCCAACCCGCAGTATCGCAGAATCAGTCTTTACAACACACCTACTTCAAGAAATCCGCGACAAACGGCTCGATCTTGATGCCATCGCCGAAGCCCTCCATACATCCCAAGGCACTGAGATCCCGAATAAAACCACTCAGGCCAGAGCCAGCCATTCAATCCTGGGTGTCCAGATTCGACCCGGCCATTCAAGAGTCGGCAAAAGAGGTAATCCGCCTCTTGCAGACTAGCAAAGTCACCACCGAACAACTGAAGGAAGCGGCCACGCGATATGGATTACCCCTTGCGAAGTTGAACCGCATGACCATCAAGTCCCTTCAGCGCCTGGTCAGCATCGGCGCGGCGCTCGCCTGTTGACTTTGCCTCGTCGGCCAGCAGCTGCCAAAAAACACCAACATGCAACAGCTTTTCTACCTCCACCGTGCCCTTTCCACCCTGATTCACCAGACACAATACATTGAACGAGCCGAAGCCATCTTTTCCACCGGTCTAATCCACATCACACTTCTTTTCACCTACCCCTCCTCGACCCAGCGTTCCCAACAATGGCGCAAGCGATTTCGCCAGCTCCACATCCTACCTCACACTTACCACTACCACAACTTTATCTCTTCCAACTCTGTCTACATCAAGCTCCAATTCAACATCCTCGAACCTCATCGTTGCTACCACCAACATGGCCACTTCTACGTTGGATCCACAGCCATTGGCATCCCCCACAGAGAATACAATCGCCGTGTCAAACTCAAACAACTCCAAAACAACGTCCCAGTTTCAGCCGAACTTTCCCTACGTTATTGGCACTCCCACAACAACATTCACCACTTCACAACTATCCAACTCTCCTCTCACGACACCTACGATCAAGCCTGGATCCATGAGCGCAACCACATTTCTAACTGGATGGCACCCCTCAACTGGCCCTTCATCTCGCAGCACCTCAAACGAAAAGCCCAAGGATGGCAATTCACCAAACATGGAGCTCACTTATTCCCGCCTGGCCACCCACAAGCGGCTCTTCCGCCGCCTCCGCAGACGACAACAAACACTCAGTGAACCACACCTGTTCACGTCCAGCAAACATCACGCTCTTACCCTTCTACGCGATCTCACAAAGCACACCTCCGCCTCCTTCGAAGCTGCCAAACAACTCCGCAGCGGCCGCCGCACAGACCTGGAGAATGGCTTCAAACCTGGAAGAACCAGGCCGCAGCCGAGCACTACACATGATCTCCAGTACCGCAACCTTACCCCACCCAAGCCTAACATTCCACTCACTGTGCCTTTTCTGGCACATGACGACTTCACAAAACATTGCCAGCAGTGGCTGCGAACCACCATCCAGCAAAACAAGCACCTCGCCATCCCACTGCACCTTCCCACCCACCGCCTCCGTGAAGCCGCCCGCAAGACACTCCGGGCACAACTCCACAACCGCCGAACCTGGGAAGACACTCTGCACACGCCTCCAGACTCCTCAGATCTTCCGTGTGCCTGCTATCTTCGCGCACTTCTTCTTCAACCAGACATCCCCATCACCAACGAGCACTACACCCTCACTCTTGACCAACTCACACTGCCACCACATCTTCGCCTCTTCATTGATGCCACTATGAACAGTACCTTTTACCCAACCAAAGCCCGCTACTTCCTCACTTTTCAGACGGCCTTCGCCAAATGGCTTCGACTCCAAGGACTGCCGACGTCACTCACCCAACACCTGGAACCTTTCCTACAACACCAATGGCGACTTCACACCACCCATCTCAAGCAGCGCCCACGCTTTACCGCCCGCCTCCTCCGACAACTTCAGGCTTACTTGGGAGACAAAGTCGTGCTACACCACGCTGACCATGAACTCCAGCAGCTCCGGGTGTTCTGCCCACGCCAATACTTTGCAGGAGCACTCAACACATGGCAACCTCCAGAACTTTCGAACTACTACCCCACCTCACTTCAGCAAACATCCACGAACACCTCTCAGCCACCATTCCAGCAAGCCTCCGCACTCGATACAAACGGGGCTTCCGCAAAGACTTCACCATTCCCTATGGAGTCGTCCACCTCAAAGCCAAAAAGCAATGGCAAAAGGGCCGTACCATCATCTCTTACTACCACTCCATGGCCGGCAACCTCCTCCGCATTACCCGTCGAGCACTCGACATCATCCTACAACACCTCTTCCCACAGCGCCCAGGCCAGTTATCCATCCCACAACTCTGGCGCCATTTCCACTCGTACCTCTCCCAGACTCCCACCGATGTTCATCTACGTGCAACCAACGACGACCTTGTCGGTTTCTTCAACTCCGTCCCCCAACATCACTTGATCGATGCCGTTCACTCCATGATCCAGCAATGGCAAACTCAACAGTCGACCCACACCCTAACCGTCGATACAAAGGCCACCGGCGATCCCTTTCACCACTCTCATGTCGGCCGACACCATTCCAAGCATCCCACACAACTCACACTCCACACATCCGACATCACCACTATTGTCACCTTCGCACTCAACACCTGTATTTTCCGGGCATGCAACAACACCTACAAGCAAATTCGAGAGGCTGGGATTGGCTCCCAACTCTCTCCTGCCCTACGCAACGTCGCCGTCGCCCTGATCGAGCACTCTTGGCGCCAGCTCCACAACAACCTCCTCCACCACACAGTCCTCCACTTCTCCTACTACCGCTATGTCGACAACCGCTTCATCGTACACAACGAACACTTCCTTTCCTGCCCAGCCATCCAAACCTTGATCCACCACAACTTTTTTGGCGATCCCGTCGAGCTGGAAACCGTGGAGGACTTCCACCTCCTGGGATTCAACATTGACCTTTCCCAACGCACAACCACCTGCGTCCAACCCAACCAATCCTGGAAGATCAGGGACCCCACCAGCGCAGGAAGCCAGCGCCTCGCTTTGTCAGGCCTTGCCTCGTGCCTACGCGCAATTTACACGTACAGCTACCCACCAACCACAGCAGCCGCAGCAGCCGATGAGCTAGTGAGACTATATGCCCTAAAGGGACACAATGCCAAAGATTGTCAGCGGTTTTTGCGAAAAGTCACACGTGCGCCGACGACGGCCACGAGTGTGTGTCAACCCCTGTGCCTAAGGGTTTTCCACCTCCCGGTTTGCTTTTTAAATTCCACTTTCAGCAGGGGGCGACAGGGTCACTGCATAGCTGTCGCCAACGAAGCTCTATGCAGCTGACCAGGATGCAGGGACTGATCATCCCTGTGTACCTGCTTCAACTTTTGAACAAGCTGTTCAATTTGATCGGTTTGTTTCCATGGTCCTTGCATGATATACCCCAAAACCCTTTTCCACCGCAGATGTGCAGCCGCGCTGATCGCTCGACACCGCTGTTCTCGTGAATTGCAGATGTGCACAAACCTTTTGTTAAAGCATCTTCAAATCTTTGGACCTTTCGCCTTGCCGTTCCATCGCCTTCCTTTCACCTGGGAACTGAGTTAACTGAAAACCAATGTCAGAGTGTGTGTGTTTTGTTTCTTCGTACATACCCACAAACGTAAAGCACGCGCACAACTTTGCTGAGGTTGGGGCGCTTTTCGCAACTGCACTAATCTTCGTCACGGATGGGAAAGCTTCAGAGGCCGCAGTGGAGGCATTGGCACGGATGCTTGAGGACTTGTGTTTGTTCGGAACCGCGGCTACGGCAAACCCACAACGTTTTGGAATTGAGCTGCAGAATCATAGGGCACCGTCCCTTTCAGGAGCGGTCTCTCATCAAATGCGATGGGACAGGGTCTTTGCAGGCAGTTTGAAGCCGTCTCATGGTGGTTGATGTAGACTGTCTGGAACTGAACTTGATGCGTTTGTTGCTTTGCAATTTGCAAGCTGCAAGGCTCAAACGCTTCTTTTCGTTGTGAATCAAAGCAGGCACAGCATGGACCAAGCGACATTTCCAGGTTGCGTTTATTGATCTCGATGTGTATCGCTGTGTCAGTGGCAAATCAGAGAAATGATGATGCAACATGGTGTTGCTGCTATAGTTTGGGCAGGCTGAGATATGGAGAAGATGCGCTGGAGAAGATCTTGTCTGCAGACCATAGTGAAGAACGCAAGGACCCGTCTTGTCAAGTTGTAAACGCAAAAGTGTTTTTGTGCTTTCACGCACTGGATTATCCAGGCCAGATTTGTGCCAGCCATGTAACAAACGTTGTTGGAGGTAGAGATCCCAAACCCCAGAGCCAATGACAGCTAGCGGCAGCTAGCCAGCGACAATCTTAGGAGATTCGAAGCCTCATCAGCAAGGCGTACCCTGAGCACCGGCGGCACTTTTTCACGATTCCCGTGGATAACAAATCCGAGTTTGAGGAGTCGAATCGGGTTTGCACCAAAATTGGCAGAGCTGCAAGACTACAAGACTAGCGCGACAACAAGTTGTTAGTAGTGAACAGAAACTCTTTGAAGAAGATCGCAACCAGGACAGATGGGAGAAACTGAATGAAGCCATTCGAGATGCAGCGAAGCCGTTATCCATGGGGAAGCTTTGGATGACCGGTAAGCAGGCGCAGTGAACATGACAATCAGATTGTAAGCCAACACTCTTGTTTGCCGAATATTCAACAGACCAGGTGGTGCAGATGCTACGCCGCGTGGAGGAAGAGCTGCGTACTCGTGGCAAGGTGAGCTTACCATCCTTGCACCGACATGTGATTCTGGATGGCTGGCTGAAGCCCAAAGTGGGCCAGGCAGGGCTCCAAGTTGTGCACATTACATAGAAAAGCCATGAAATGCCTAATTATTAGGCTTGTATACTGCTAGTGGCTTGTATATTACGTGAATTGCAATGGCAATGATCAATCCTTTCCTGTGTTTGGTCAAACATCATGAAACCCATGGGACCCTTGGACATTTGTCATACTGGCTTAAGTATCCTTAAGTACACTCAGTGACACGCAAGGTGCTGCAATCTCGGATGGACAAGCTCTTGGAAGACCTTTCGCAGGATGGTCAGTTGCATTTGCTGCCAGTTTCGAAGACAGTTCATGTGTGGCCACTGGATTCAAGGATCAATTTGCTTCGCAAAAAGTGGGAAGTGTGGAAGGCTACTGCTCTGGGTGCCAGAATTCAAAGAAAGGCTGGCTAGACCCTGATGTGGAAGAGTTCTTTTGTGAGGACTCCATTGTGAGGATGTATAATGTTATATTGGCTTTGATTTTTGAATGCTTTTGTTTAATGCAGATTCCGCTTGACATTGATTCATGCTGGACACTGCTAGACTACTGGTATGGTTCTGTTTTCCAGAAACAGAGGAACAGAGGCAAGTGCTTTGTGCGAAGGATTGTTGGCGGACCTTTTCACCCAAGGCCAGAGTGCACGGGTGCAATTGAGTGCCTAAACGAGTGCCTAAACGAGGCTAAAATGGGATCTCAGTCTGCAAAATCTGGAACGCTGTTTGTGAGGTGCTGAAGTGCTGCTTTTGCGGCAACTTCTTCCCGTGGATCTTGGGCCGTGTTGAGCAAGTGACGAAGAAGCTCTGAAACCATTCAAGCCAAACCCTACCCTACCACCCTTCCAAGTTGATCGGCCAGACTGGCCTCAGGTCAGACTTGAAAGGACTCTTGTACTGTATCTAAAGCAGGAAAACTTAACTGTTTGACATGATATGCAATTTACAATGCAGCGCGGCTTGCTTGATAAGCGACCAGAGTGAGTCCACACCTGTATCCGCCCCTCCATTTTCGAACTGGTTCATGAGGAACAGGAACAATATTCATACATGGAAATGGACATCAATCATGGTTGGTGATTCAAGCACCTTTGCTGAACTTAGGATGTGGCATTGCACCGACTGCCTTATGCAATTGGGCATTGACATCACGGATTGATGCTGAGTTAGCTCTCTATTTTCAACTCGTAATTCAAGACGTGACAAGCCCGGCGAAAAAAGTCGTGACGTGTTCTTGGACTCATTACTGGGATTCTGGGATGCAGGATGATGCAGGACTGCTTTTCTTTCTTCTGCTGAAATGCGAGGGTCGCTTTGCGAGGCCCAGAGTCACGACTGTGATAGATTTTGGGCTACACCGAGAGCCAGCAAACCGGGCGCAGTTGCTGTTGCTGCTGCTGTTTTGGAGACATGTACAATGTACAAGCCGAAAAAGCATGATTAAGACAGCGCATAGAGAGTGAGGGTCAAAGTGGTTGCAAGGAGAGCTCAAGAAGACTTGTTCCATCTTCATTTTTCAAAGCCAATATAATACGGCTGATGCGCCTTGACTGAGTCTGAATATCGGAAGCCCTGCCGGATACGTTATTGTAATTTATTGTATATAGAATCATGTATAATCGCCAAGACAGAAAACACACCCCAGACGTACAGAGTGATGACCGTACCTGTTCTGTAGAGCCAGTGTTGAGGCTTTGTGCGAAGAAGAATAGCTCCCCAAAGCATCGTCTGTAGTTTAGTCACATACTGCCGCTCAGCCTTCAGGACATTTGACGCGAATCAACAGACTTGAATTTGCAGCGTGAACTGCTTGGTCTTGAGTTTGCTTGACGCCAGGTGTTTGATGCCAAGCAAGGCTTAAACTGCCTTTGCACAACATGGTGCTCCCACGCTTCCGTGAGGCAGACGCGACTTTAGTTTTTTTTTCTTTTTTCAGTGACAGTGACAGTGACATAGTGACATGGGGCTATCCTCGGCTACCCTACAAGTAGGACATACATTCCATTGAACTTATTGGACTTCAGGAACTTCGTTGGAGATGTATGTTTAGTCCTTGACGCAGACCGCCCAACACTTGTCAAAACTTTTGCAGGCAGAGAAGTGGTAGGGCTGGACGCACACAGAAGCTCGGCGATGTTTGAGTAAGCCAACCTCTCTTTCTTGGTCCGTGGCGGCCCAAAGGTACCCCGTCTCCAAAGCTTCCTTTACACCTACCATCAACTCAGACAGAGTGCAGGCCTTTTTAGGCCTTTTTGATAGGTGGTTTCTTGAGGGGGAATCAGTTGGAATCCACGCAGAAATACCAACAAAATAAGAGAGACCAAGGCAGTTTTGAATAGTTTTGACGAGAATACATAATGACTTTTAAGGCCTGGAGTAGCCCTTCGCCTATTCACACGGCGTATTTTTGAGGACGTCATTTTTACAATCTTGCAGACATGTGCAATATAATATATTGCAGCATTAGACACGAGTTTTGGATAAGCAGATTTGTATGCTCTTCCCAAAGGAGACGATGGCCGAGTTCGACACTCCTGAGATTTTGCGGACATCCCTGTCCAGGCTTTTCTTGCGGGCGAAGAGGCTTTCTGAGGCCAGGCAAATCGGATTGCATTGGCAGAACGGGATCGTGTTTTAAATCAGCTTGACCACTGCAGAGGATGGAACAGATACAGCAGTCCAGCTGTTCTTCACCTTTGCAGTGTGTGGGGTTTGTAGGCATGTTGGGCATGTCCATTCTTCTACACTAATTCAGTTAAACTATTCAACTTTTGATAATTTTTGTTTTGAGATGTCTTCAGTATGACTTGCTTTATGTTTCGAGAGCTAGAGACACTGGACAGCTCCTTCCGTCCCAGGTGCTGCAAAAGACAGCTGCCAAGATTTCGGCGCGTCAGCCTGAGAAGTTAAATGTGTATGCTTGCATACTGAAGACATGGTGCTCCGACTTAGGCGTATGCATCATTTTGCAAGAAATAGGTAGCAAGACAGAGGATTTGAAACCCTTGTCCAAAAAGAAGACTATACTCTAGGGTATATACATATTGCTTTACATGCTTGATACGGAGTCCTGGGTCTAGTTGAACTGAGTGGCTAGGCAATGTCCTTTGGACCTAAGCAGTGCGAGGGCCTTGCTAGGCTCGATGCATTTTTTGTTAGCGCTCAGAGAGTCTGCGCACTTGGCATTTTGTTCTTTGTGTTTTCGTTCTAACACCATTCGAGTTTGGGGATACCTGTGGCAGCAAGTAGCAGTGACATTCGACTCACACTCGAATGCCATTGCAAGGCTCCTTACCGCAACCCCCCGAGCGCTATGTTGGTCAGGTCAGCTGCAGAGGCCTCATTTTGCATCCCAGGCCTCTCAAGACATTTTGAGACGCCAATATTTCTGTTTGAGTCTGTTTGAGAGACTTTTTGAACCAGGTAAGGGAGCTGGCCAATTCCGGTGCATTGGCTGCACCAACCGAAGAAGCAGACATTACTTCCTTAGGCTCTGTGGCTTTGCAATTTTTTAGTTGCAAGTGACTTGCTGTGGCTTGCCCACTTAAGCAAAATCTCCAGCTTGGTAACAAAGGCAAACAGCGGAACAGCCCTTGGCAGCTTGGTAGATTGGCTTCTGGCCTTGGCTCGAGTTCTACTCCTGATACAGCTGGAACAGCAGCATAACTTGCAGCACAGGCTTATGCGATTTTGGACAACCTTTGTCCAGAAGGAGCTTTGAGCGGTTTGATTACTAGCAACATGTAGAGGACAACACATTTTGGTGCGGATTGGCTAGACAAAGCTATCATTCATTGATTTGCATTTCGCAGCAGCACACAGCTGTTGACAAGCTTTCTTCATCCAGAGATGTCAGTGGACACGGGCAAGCAGTATAGCATCGAGCCTTTGATGATTTCGTATTTGTTTGTTGCTTGATGTTGCTTGAAGAATCACAAGGCACTGTTTGGGTCCATCTTGTGCGTTGACGTTGATCGTGTCAAGGACAAGATCATGTCCGAAATTGAAGCCTTGCGAAGCTCAAGCCGCTTGCGACCAATGGCCCGGGCGAACGAGGCAGGATGAAAGTTCTTGTGTCAACCGCTTGAACCGTTTTGTCTTTGGTCTTCAATCCTTTAATGTCTCAAGACCACCTCTTGAGGCGTCCAAGAAAGACGACAGCGACAACAATGTGAGCTCGTACAGCCCCACTTTCGCGCACCTTAGCAGCTCTTAGCATTGAAGCTGCTGCCGGCGCAAAGACATCCTTTCAGAACTCAGGCGAAATCTGGTGAACATGGGAGATCTATCGGAAGATCCCTTTTCCGAGGAGAACTGAATTGTAAAAGCAAAGAGTTCATGTCATTTGGATGTTTGAAAATGTTTGAAAGGAGATGAAAGGAGTTCGATTCAAGTCAGGCTGCCTTGAGCTGCATGTGTGCAGCCTTTGCATGGAGGACTCAATTATTTTCTCATGTCCGCCGCCTTGGGGAGATGCTGAGCCAATCAGCACTGAAGACGTGGAGCGGCCATCAGCGGAGTCTGTGGCCCGCCCTGGTCTAAATCTGCAAGTCATGCAAATCATTGTTGCTTCTGGTCATTGCCATGTCAAAAGCTTCAGAGATGTATAAAATAAGTGCTGACTACCGCATCAGCCACACATCCTGACTGGCCGTAGGAGAACCATACCAAAATGACTTGGGATTTTGGATATTGATTTTCTGGCTTATCTGGCTTATACCTTTTGTACTTGCGACATTGCTCATTTTGTCATCATGAAAGAAAGCTTGAGCTGAACGTGCTTGAGGGTTGTGAAGAGACTCTTCACAGCTTGTCGCATTTGAGGACGCTGCCTTTTTTGTCCCTTTTCCTGGGGAAGAGGATGCCGTACCAGGAGGCAAGTTTAGTTCTTTCTTTATTTCATTTTTGAGTTTATTCTACAGCTTTGGCCCCGGAGAAGGCCTTTTACATTGACTTGTTTGCTGTTTTTTCCCCACCTGTCAGGTGAGGGTTGTTAGATTCTGTTAGATTCTATGCCAGCTACCTCGCGTCCTCTCCTTCTCCTCCGCCTCTTCCTCAACCGCAAGTGGCGGATGTCAGTGTTCTCCGCTGGACCTCAACCGCGAGTCAGAAGATATGCCAGATAGAACACCAGAAAGAATGTCAGAAAAAATGTCAGAAGATATGCCAGACAGAATGTCAGAAAGAATGTCAACAGATATGCCAGAAAATATGTCAGAAATAATGTCAGGACGATATGCCAGAAAAAGGTCAGAAAAAATGTCAACAGATATGACAGAAAGAATGGCAAAAGATATGCCGCAAAGAATGTCAGAAAGCATGTCAGAAGATATGCCAGAAAAATGTCACAAAAACCTCAAACGCCAGCTCTGGACGGCAGTGTTCACCATTGGACCTCAACCGCCAGGCAGAAGATATTTCAGACAGAACGCCGGAAAAAATGTGAGAAAGAGTGTCAAGAGATATGTAAAAAATATGCCAGATAGAATGCAAGACAAAAGGTCAAAAATATGCCAGACAGAAAGTCTGAAAAATGTCAGCAGATATGCGAGAAGATCAGAAGACATATGAGAGAAATGTCACACATAATGTGAACAGATATGACAGAAAAGCGTCAGAAACTATGTCAGAAGATACGCCAGACAGTCTGTCAGAAAGAATGTCAGAAGATACATTGGGGTCGCCAGACGTGCGCTGTTTGAATCAGACACTCAAGGACACTCAAAGACACTCAAGAATGTCCTTGAGTGTCTTTGAGTGTCCTTGAGTGTCTGGTCTATTTCTTGGATGATCTTGAGTGTCCTTGAGCGTCCTTGGGTGTCGTCTAGTTTAGGTTTCATATATATAGCATTCGTGGAACTCTGGATCCTTAGGAGTACAATCTCCAACAAAAACCGGCAAACCTTCGCAGGACTTAGTGGCAAGCGTCTTTTTGATGATGCACTAGCTTTATAAGGAATTTTTGTGCCCACCCTATTTCCGCACACGCATTGTGGGGAGGGCAATGGTATTCCTGGGCGAAAGGGGCCCAAAAACAAAAGGTGAACAACGAGGCGAACAGCAAGAACGCAGTCAGAGGAACCATCGGAAGCAAACCCAGATTGTTTCGATGCATATATGTGACTGGCTAGTTGACAAAAACGACATACATAACACACCTTTGTGGTGCAATGGGGGGCAACCCACCCACGGTTTTCCTGTGCCTTGTGCTCGCCGCTCT